>PVIJ01003493.1:0-134289 GCA_004024925.1 Scalopus aquaticus
GGGGGGGGGGGGGCGGGCCATGCCCCAGGGTACAAAGACTGGCTGGTTTTTGATTCTGATTGCCTCACAGGACAGGTCAACCAGATGGGTGACTCATTCATTCATTCATTCATTCATTCATTCATGACTCCATGCACCCTCTCACTCAACTCAGATACTCAGGAATGGGTGTTCTGGGCTGAACTAGTTCTCACACGATGAATTTGAAAAGCCAGAGGAATAGCAGTCTGGTTGCTGAGAAGAATAAGACCACAAGGACAAACTAAAAGGGTAATAATTGTTACTTGAGGGGGAAAGGAACTTCAAGGCTAAATACTTTTGGAAAACAAGATTAAACAAATGAAAACAAGGGTCACCCCCGCAGGGCCTCTCTGGGTGGTTAATATGCTAATGAGATGCTAATATGCTAATGAGCACCGTAAATACCTAGACGTTGGAAGTAGCAGGGGGTACTTTCCAAGCTTACTTGACCCCAGAAGTCCTTCTCAGCAGGAATGCGGGGCTGTGAGAAGTTCTGTAAGAACATTTTGCAACATTCTCCACCCAAAAGGTGTGCAGAGAGCTGAGAAAATGGAAGTGAGGCCCAGAAGATTCCGGGAAGACAGGGGCTCTGGGCTGCATTTTGAAAACTCCGGGTTAGATCAAGGCCAGGCATAGGAGTGATGGGAAAGAGCTTCTCAATTGGGAAAGGAGTCTTAAGACCCTTTCATCTTTACAGGAAGGCCCTAGGAAGTGGCGTTTCGCCCTGGGCGGGGAAGTAGGAGGAGAGCCAGCGAGGGCTGAGGCTGAGAGCCTGCGGCTTTCCTGGCAGAAGGAAGGAGTCAGTGTTTGGATAAGGATTTGAGGGAAGGATTCACGTTTGGTTTTCCCTGAAGTGGCACCTGTGAGAAGGTATTGCAGTAACTCTGGTGGGGCAGCCCACAGGGACAGAAAGACAGGGGGTGCGCCAGGAGGGGAACGTGCCCTGAGCTTGGCAGAGCGGGTGGACTGGGCCTCCAGCAAGGACTGGCATGGCTTCTGGCTGGTGGACAGCGTTTTCAAGACCCAACAGGGTGCACTGGAGGTGCAGAAAGGGGAAGAGGGCAGAGGCTAGCAAGTGGCCAGGGAAGAGATGACTGGGCCTCGGTTAACTGCCCTTGCCATCAAGTGACTAGTGGTAGCCCCTGGGTGGACAGTGTGAGGAGCTCAAGGGACTAAAAGTTGAAGTCGGAGGGAAATTTCCATCAGACACACCAGACAGGATGGTTTTTATGTGTTGACATGAACCCTGGGGCCTACTAGCCTGGCCTCTGCCTCTTCCCTGCTCTAGGACCTTAAAGCAGTTCTGCAAATGTAGACCACAGACCATGGTTTATAGCTGCCGGATTGATGAAGATGAAGTCACTTGGTCCAGGTGTCAGTGACCTGGTGACTATGGAAAGCAAACATGACAGTGCAAGTGGCCACGACCTCCTTGGAACATAGCGTGACATCAATGTGCAAAGCAGAACATTCACACACCTGCCACCCACAGTTCCACTCCAGGGCAGGTACCCCCAGGAGCTACTCTTGTTAAGTGTAGCCAAGCTGTGGCAGACCCAGACAATTCAGCTGAGAAGGCGCCAGAGAGACACAGTCAATGAAATAGAAGGCAGAACAATGAAGAGTCAATGCAAATAAAAATTAGTTCTTTGGAAAGATCAATAAAATTGACAGCCCCAAATGTATTTAAGTACCTGTTCTGATAGAAGCTGAGAGTTTTCATTCTAAGTGACAAATAAATCACTTATAGGGAGGTTAACAAGGACAGAAAAGATATGCTGTAGTTCAAGGTTGATGATGGCCCTGGCAATAAGGATGATATTGCCCCAAATTTGTTAGGTCTGTGAGTGGGAAAAAAGTCACTTCCAAACACACACACACACACACACACACACACACACACACACACACACACACACACACACTGAAGGCACTCCACTAATATCCAGCTTACATAGTATGAACTTCAGAATCATAGTGCAAATGGAGGAAGGCCAATTACAGAAGACTACCTATGGCAAAATGAAAAACTTATTCTTAACTGGGGAAAAATTACTTTAATGTAATGGAATAAACATGCAAAATTGAGAGTGTGGTCAAGTTTGGAAGGAGGAGGGGTGGGCTGGGGGAGGGCAATGAACAGCCTCCATCATATTCAGGGTCTTCAGATTTTGTTATCATAGCCTAGATGGATATATTCTCTCCTGTGTGCCAATTATCACATAATTGAAAAATATTTTTATCAGTTTGCAATCAAAAATATTGCAAGAACAAAAAGCATTATGCGGCTTCTCTGAGCCTCATCCTTTGCTCTGAGGTGGATTCTTAGTGTCTCCAGCAGCCTGCGTAGGGGTGAGCAAACATCGTGGCCCCGTCCAGGCCAGAAGGTGAGAAGGAAGGGGAGGCAGGGGGGCAGAAAATGGGAGAGGGTTAAAGAAAAACCCACGAGCTCTCACGTTCCTCAGACTTTGCCACTTGCCTGGGAGGGGGAAGCAAAGTAAATTCCCTGGGGTTGGGGCCCAGGTCTTGTACCAAATTGTGGGGACCTGGGGAATGAATCTGACTACAACTTGCCTTTGTTGGCCTAGATTTCTCCATGTCCACAGTCGGGGAGCAGCCTGGATCTGTGTAAGGTTGGTACGCAGCCACCCCAAAAGTGTATCAGCTCCCCCACCCCCAGTCACCACCTCCTTCCTGCCGTTTAGCAGGGAATGTGCCTCCAGGTCGAAGGTGGTGAGGCTGTCTGAGCCTGCATCTGGCCTCGGCCTCCCACCACCCCTGCACTTCCTCACCAGGCTTAGCAGGCTGAGATGGCCGTTGTCTAAACCATTAACTAGGGTCATTAAATCCACACAAACCAGTCCTTGGAACCCAGGAACAGCTCCAGTAGCCACATTTGATTCACCCTTCCTTCCCAAGAGCGGGAGGACTTTGTGGGTACTGAACAGGACGCAAGGACACAGGTCAGGCCAGAGTCCACATGGCCTTGGAGCACTGAGTGACAGGTGTATCTGCCACATGCCCATCACCCACTTGTTTCTTCAAACAGGTTAATTACTTGGGACAAACCAATATGCAGCATATGCCTTTCCCTGCGTGAGGCCCTGTTCCAAAGAAGCCTGGCCTGGTAGAGAATATTTTTTTTTATAGCCCTTGCTACATTGGAGTGGCCTTCAGAATATGCTTAGTTCAGTCGCTATTTATTCACCTTTAACTCCATTCCCGTGTATTGTTTCATTTCATTCAGCAGAATTTTTAACCCCATTTTACAGATGAGTATACTGAGATCCAGAGATTTCTAAGAAACTACGCAAAGTGTCAGTCCTAATACAGCAACACATCTGAGAGTCACACCATGGGCCGTTTGACCCTTCTTTCCAGAAGGCTGTGCCCCCTGCCAACACAGAAACTGGGAGCTCAGAGCTGGGCTCTGGGATCAGAGAGAAGGAAAATGCCGTCCAGAAGTGGGAACCAGCTGAGTGTGGACTTGAACTTGCTGGGAAGGAGGCTGGCTCAGAACATTATGGCGCTCCTGTGACATTCAGGGTGGTGTGTGAGGCTCGCTGGGGTTACGAAAACAGAGAAAGCGTGACCCTGCCCCCAAGGGTTGGCTCTCTCTGGTTGGGAAAACAAGACAGATGAAGGACAAGAAGAATTAACGGGTGATAGTGCGGGTAGGTTTCGAGCACCGAGAGGCAAAGGGCTCTCAGCAGCTATGGGCATCCAGCTGGGGCTGGAAGACTGAGCCGTGACCGGGATGTGACCCCCCTATGGCGCTCAGCCTTAAGAGGACCCACTGTGTGCCCATGCTTTGCTGGGTGATGGGGGTGCAGAGATGATGGAGACCCGGCCCTGCCTGCAGGGGGCTCACAGTCTGTTCATGGACCCCACAGGAGCCTGGGAAAGGCTGAACCTGGAGCCGCTGCAGAATAACAGCGGCACAGAGGCGAGGGGCCCGGGGCTGGGCTTTGGAGAATGGACAGGAGCGCCCAGACCTCATTCCCAGGAAGGCAGGGGCCAGCGCAGAGGCCTGGAGATGTGAGAATTACACAGACAACGAAGTGAAATTAATGACAGCAAGTATGTGACCCCAAGGCCCTGCCAAGGCTCACATGTGGTGTTCCCTTCGGTCCTCACAGCACCCTCGCTTTGCAGAGAACACTAAGGCTCGGGGATTCAAGTCACCTAGAGATCAAAGGAGAATCATCTAAACTCGGGACTGCTGTTCCACAGCCCACATTCTCATCTGTCAGGTGAAGAAGTTGTGGGCTGAGAATACTGGGTAGGACTGAGTGTGGGCGGAGAAGTGGGAATGGGCTAGATGAGGCAGGGCCTCACTACTGTGCCAAGGAGCGTGGCACAGCCCAGGCCGACCTCAGCTCTTCCGGCTGCACAGTTTAAAACATGGCAGAATCAACCAAACACGAAGGAAGATCCTACGAAGATGAGATTGGACCAGTCAAGTCCCCAGGTTAAGAGGAATGGACTTGAAGGTAAGAGGTGGCCCCAGACTTGAGGGCACTGGAAACGTGGCCGAAGCAGAGGAAGTCAGTCTACTAACGTGGGGCTGGGGGCGCGCCAAGATGAGAAAGCAGAGTCTGTGCGACCCAGGCCCTTCCCACCCGAGTCCCCAGGCCTGGCTGGGACATTTACGGGGCCTCAGGGGAGTCACAGGATGTGTGTCCACCCTGCACCCCATATTTACAAGTTTCGTGTCAGGTTAACAGTGTCACGTACGTCACTTTCTATCCAACCCAGCGAGCTGTACCCTTAGAACTCAGGCACTTTCCCTATGCAGGTTATACTTTGAGAGTAAGTTTTTTGTTTTTTTAAGATTTGTTTATTTCTGCATACAAGTTGGGATGTAGGCCAGAGATGTAGCGGGGTGAGAGGATTCACCAGAGACAGAGTGGGGAGCAGAACATTCAGATCTACTGAAATACACTGCTGAGGGGAGTAGCAGGCAAGACAGGAGAGGTCTGCTGCACCACGTGGGAAGCTCCCTGGCCCGGGGTTGAACTCCCGCTGCAGTGGCTGTGGACAGCTTCATAGCGCTGAGACTTAACCCCTTGCACCACCAGGGAGGCCCACTTCGAGAGTAAGTTTTAAAAATCAGTTTATCATCTTATCTTGGTGAAATGCCTTACTCACAAGGTTAGGTGGAAGGCTTGCTTCTCCGGGGAGTTCCGTGCTGGAAACGGCAACAAGAGGATTCCGCCCCCAGTCTGCAGTCTATCCCATCCACCTGACGTCCCACTGAGTCTCCCAGCTCTGCCCACAGCCCCTGCAGAGGCCTCTGTTCAACCTCCTTCAGGCCTAGAAACACCCACCCCAGGCAGCACAGCCTGTCCGGAGAGGGTCAGCCCCAGCAGAGGTCTGTGCAGCCCAGAGGTAGCTCGTGGCCATTGGGGCAAGACACCTCAAGTTGTCATCAGGCCTCCCTGGTGGCACAGGGGTTAGTCTCAGCACTAACAAGCTATCAGCAGTCACTGAGGCCTGAGTTCAGTCCCCGCCTGGCCAGGGAGCTTCCCACATGGCGCAGCAGCCCTCTCCCGCCTCACCCGCTGCTCCCCTCAGCAGTGTACTTCAGTAGATCTGCCTGTTCTGCTCCCCACTCTGTTTCTGGTGAATCCCCTCACCCCCATACCTCTGGCCTACACCCCAGTTCTTGTATGCATAAATAAATAAAATAAATCTTTAAAAAGAGAGAGAGAAACCTCAAGGACCAGAATGGCTGGGTAGGGGGCTGTGGGTCCAAATTCTTGGACCAGGGACCACTTGCCCTGCAGAGGGCAGGGCCTTAAGATGCCAAGGGAAACCCTGTAAATTGAAGGGCCTGGAGCAGGGCCCTGTACCTGAGTAAAGGCTGTGGGTCCCAGTACTCGGCAACAAGGAGCAGAGAAGCTGGAGAGGGCACAGGGGCGGGAGAGTCAGATGAGAGGGGTGTGGGAGGCTGGGTCTCTGGGTGTGACTGTTCTGGAGAAGGGGAGACAGAGAAGGGTCTCCCCGGTGCTGAGAGCACAGGGAGTCTGCTATGGTGCTCCCATTCCAGGGAGACCAAATGGGCTTGGGCGAAGTGGGAAAGGCGGCTCAGCCCTGGGGGTGCCGTCCTGGCTGCCAGGCTGAGCGGTGGTGGCACTAGCGGGGACAGCTGTGGCTGAAGCGCCAACATTTGCCAGCAGGAGAGCCTTGGGCCATGGAGGCTCCCAGGGCATCAGGGTCCTCCTCTGCGGAAGGGATGACGAGAGAATCTGCCTCTGCGGTTGTTGGGGTGTGTGTGTTTCCTCGGTGCACACCAGGAACCATGAAAAGTTAGCAGGCCATTAAATCCTCCTCTGCTTCCTTCCTGCCTCTTGGCCTCTGAGAACCTCAGTTTTCTTGTCAATAAAATAGGGGTGGAGATGCCAATCTGTTTTCGTTTCAAAGACAGCACTGGGGTCACAGGCTCCAACCTTAATGACAACTCAAGAGCTGCCAAACCCCCTCTCCTGCAGAAGCTTTAGTGAAGATGGGGGCCCGCCAGCCTGTGGTCCCCTGTTCTCTTTCCCCACACAGTGATCTCCAGAGGTTCCCACAGGCTGAAGCAGGGAGGGGGGAAGGAGCTCCCCAGAACTGCCAGGGCACCTTGCTGGCGGATGGCAAGGCCAGCCTGGCCCCGGTCAGCTACTGTCCTCTGTCCCTCCTCAGGCCCCATCCTGATGCTCCCAGGTCAAGCCTGGCCCAATGGGGTTCTTCTAGCGGAAGGGCCTGGCTGGCAGGGAGGGACCCTGGCGCCTGTGCCACGTGGCCTCACGCCCTGCCTCTCCCCGCTCTGCCTTCCTGCCTGCGCCCACAGTGAGAGTTCGCACCACGGCAGGAGAGTCCAGCTGAAGAGATGGGGCGTGGGGGGGATGCCAGCACATTCTGTCACCTGGAGAACAGCAGCGGCAGAGCTAGCCAACGTCCAGGGCAGGGAAGGTAGGAGGAACTAGATGTCGAGGAGCCAGGGAAAGGGGCGCAAGGGGCAAGGAAGTGAGAGCTTCCCTAGAGGAGGGTCAGGTGCCAACTCCAGGTTCAGAGTGAAGCCAGCCATAGAGAAAAGAAAAGATGGTAACCCCCAAACACTGGCCTTTGGAGGCTGGGGGATGCCAGCCGACAAGCAAGAAACTGATTAGAAGGCTCAACCCAAAACTACCCAGCCAGGGTCAGCTCTTGAGTTTGAGGAGCTGGTGTTGCCAGCAGAGCAGGAAAGGAGGGGGCTAGAAAGGGAGTCCTCAGCTCCTTTTGGGGGGCATCCTGAGACTCAGTGTGGGTGCTCAAGGGAGGAAGCGGAGGTTTGAGTCCAAGTGGCCACAGGTTCACAGCTCCAGGCTCAGGGCCAGGAGCCCCGCGACCTCACAGGCTCCTCTGGGCTCAGCCAGAGCAGGTAGGATTTCTCAGGGGGCACAAGATTGGCAAGATTACATGAAATGGCAAAATTTATTTTTGTTTTGTTTCATGTGTCCCTTGCCTCATTCCAGAACGGATTTTAAGTGGCCGACAGTAAGTGTTAATTCGAAGCTAATGAACATTCATTGAGCATCTACTATGCACGTGCTGGAAACAGACAATACAGCAAGCCGCGTGCGCAACAGCGCCGCCCTCAGGAGCCTGCAGGCAAAGCACACAGGATGGGATGACAGCACAGAACAGGAAGGCGCCATCTGCCCAGGCCGGCGCCCCCTTCACCCCAGGCCACCCTTGCCAGCTCCCTACAATCCCAGCCTAACGACACAGGGCAAGTTTGTGGGTCACTTGCCCACGGGCCAAAACAAGAGGCCTCCAAGAGGTTCTCAAACAGCGTCAACAGAACCACAGCAGGAGCTTTCAAGTTGCAAGTTAAAAGCAATCTTGTCTCAGAGTAATCCTTCGGGGCTGTGTATGAATAAGTCAATTCTTGCCCCCAAACAGGAGGTCCACTTCTGAGTGTGACTGAGGTAGAGGAGAAAGCTTTGGACCCGAGAGGACGAGAATTCAGAGTGCGGCTGCGTGACCCGACGCCCGTCTGTAGCATGGGCGGAGTTGTGTCCCGGGAGGCTGGGGAGAAGCCCGGAGACACGGTCAACGGGCAGACTGACCTGCTCCCCGGGAGAAACTAGTCCTGCCAGATGGGATTGGAACGCTCAACCCCTGCACCACGAAGCATCGCCCAAGCTGGTGGACATGGCGTGAAAGAAACAGTGCACAGGTAGGAGAGAGCAACAAACAGCACTGGGAGGGGAAGAACACCAGGGCTGTTGAGACTAGGACGAGGCTCCTCAGTTTCTGGGGGGTGACTGCTCAGGTTAGGGGGCCCATCCTCCTGAGCGCCCCCCACAGGTGAGGGCTGTTAGCCACGGGGCCTGAGCTGACCAGGGCAGACTGAGTGCCGGCAGTGGGAGCCAGGTTCACGGCCGCGCCACGCCAGCAGGAGCCGTGCGCGCCCACCTCAGGCCGCGTCTGGCGATGGGGTCTTCATTTCCCCCACACTGTGGTGGCTCACACATGCAACCGGCACCCTAGAAGCACCTTTGTCCAGAGTATGCTACAAGCAGCCCTACTATGCGCCAGAACAAGCATGGGGACACGCGTTGATGACACAGGTTCTCCCTGTGGGGGCATCTGTGGCGAAGGAGAGGAAGCCCATGGCAGGACGCAGGGGTCTCGGTCGTATCTGTGCCAGGGGAGAAGAGGAGGGCGATGGAGTGGTCACCTACTCCATGCTTGCAGGGCAGGGGTTCGGGAGGCTGGAGGGTGCCAGAAGGAAGAGGGCTAGATGCAGGTCTAGAGGGCAAAGCGGAAGGTCCCCAGTGGAGGGGAGAGGGGAGGGGGGCGGCACTGCAGTGGGCAGGCGCAGGGGGATACTGGTAGGTCGGCGGGGCTTATGAAAGTAATAACTGACAGGTAAGTGGAGGCCAAGTTATGGGGACACGGCTGCCAGGACAAGTGGGGATCCATGGGGGTGACAGAGCAGGGGAGGAGCAGGGTGCAAGCTCACTGCACCACCACAGCCCCTATTTGCATTCCTAATGGGCCCCGCAGGAGAAATTGGTTTTCCTCCCCATCGAGCAGGCTCTGCAGATAAGTGGGACTCCGTGCCCAGGGCGTGCCCAGAATGGTCTTCGGGAATGGCCTCGTGCAGGGCGTTAGGATTTCCTGATGACCACAAGCCTCAGAACCCCCTCTGGCTCCAAACCCTTTGCCCTTCCTACCCCTTTACCCACATCTCCCACAGTCATGTCCCCTGAGAAATTCTACCCTGTTCTGGCTGAGCCCAGGGGAGCCTGTGAGTTGGGGGGGCTCGAGCCTTGAGCTGTTAACCTGCCCTGTGGCCACTTGGCCTCAAACCTCTGCTCCCTCCTTGGTTACCCCACACTGAGCCTTCGGCTGCCCACAGGAAAGAGCTGAGGACTCCCCTTTCTAGCCCCCTCTCTTCCTCCTCTGCTGGAAACACCAGGTCCTCAAACTCCGAGACCTCTTTTCTCACAGGATTAGCAATGGCAGTCCGCTTCTCTGGAAAGAACTTGACACCGCTGGATGGGTTTTCATAAACATTATTCCATCGAAGCTCTTATCAGCCCTGCAGGCAGGCGGAGCAAGTGGTGGCTTGTTATCATCACCCATTTTGCAGATAAGAAAATTGAGGCCTGGGGAGGCTAGAGCCTAGGATCTCACAGCTGTTTGAGGATAAGGCTTTGAGCTCAGTCCCCGCACCGTGCCCTGAGGCTAGTGCTGGGGAACCCTTCTTCCCGGTGCAGATAATCCAAATAGCGGCATGTCTGAATCCTGGACTGAGATCTGAGAGCTGAAGCCCAAGGCCAGCCTCTTGCCCAACTCCCCGACTTACTGAGGCCCAGAACAGCGAAGGGACACGCCTAATGTCACACCATGACTAGTGACGGAGCCAGGTCTCAGGTCCCCTAACTCTCTGCCCAGGAACCTCCCAGTACTGCTCACTGCCCCCCACCCCCGCACCCCAGCGCACTCCTGCATCTTCATTCATCCCTGAGATGTATGGGTGTGCCTTACATTTCTGGAATCCACTCCACACACATAATGAGGCCATTTTGAGAAGGCCTGCCTCAGGGGGACCGGAGCACTGTCTACTGTCCCCATCCTGACCCCAACCAACTCCCCCAGGCTGTACACTCCGAGCTGCAAACAGATAAATAGACTATTGCCCCTGCCCCCGCCCTGCTCCCCCAACACACACCTTTCTAGCCTCCAGAACTAGAGGTGGAGTTTTTGCTTTCAAAGCTGTGGTGGAGGCTGCAGTGGAAGGAGGGAGCAGAGGAGAGAGGTCCAGCTGGTTGCTGATGGGTCAGTGTTAATGAAGGGAATCCAGATGTTAACGCAGCCAGCAACCCAACAGAAGGTGCCGCTTGTCAACAGTGGAAGGGGTTTAGTGTAGCATTAGAACTGTGGTGACTCCCTGACATGAGGAGAAGGACATTTCTCTCTCTCCCAGACCAGACTGACCCTGCCTGGAGAAGCTTCTGGGCCTAAGGCAGCCATTGTGCTTGTGGACCACAGGCTGCCTTAACAGCAAATAATCAGGGTTCACCTGTGAGCACAGCGTCCAACCCCCACCCTGGGGAACCTGCTTGAAGAAAGGACTCAGCAGTAGCAGAATAGGGCACTGGAGGCAAAGTGTGGGGTTGGCACCTTCAGGAAGATTCTAGAAACCCTTTGCCCTGAGGGATAGCTATTCACCTGCCCAGAGGTGGGGAAGAGACCAAGTGATCTTTCCCAATCAGTCCTGTTTCCCAGCTCCCATCAACATCCCAGACTCCCCTGGAGGACTCCCAAGAGTCTGGCTGCTTCCCTTTTATTCTACCTCCTCCAGGCCCAGAAACCCGCCCTGCTCTCCCTGAGCCTGGTCTTTGGTGGAGAACAGGGAATTCCCTCTCTGGCAGCAGGAGAAAGTGGGACGCTGCTGGGAGTTGGGGCACCAGGCCTGGAGAGGGAGGGAGGGGAAAAGTCTACCCCTGCTGCCGCCCCACTCTTACCCCCACCCCCCAAAGAATGTAATTAAGCAGCAGGCCTCTGCCAGGAGCCAAGCTTTCTGCTTCCGTCTATAAATCACCTTCTGAATCATCTCTCAGCTCCTGGAGGAGCAACTTCTGCTTGGGCTGTTCCAGGCGGCCCCAGGGCCACTCCCCCCCTTGAGCCTGCCTCCCCACTCCTCTCAGGCCCAGCCCCAGGTGGCTCCAGCTCCCAGCTGGAAATGGCAGTGGCTGTAAGAGTCTGCAAACTGCCATCTCTCCTCCCTTCCCTTCTCTCCCCTCTCAGTCCTGGGCAGGCATTGCTAAGGTTAAGTTAGCCTGGTCTGCTCCCTCATGTTAAGAATAAACTGACACGCTCCAACACCAGCTATAGTGAGGCAAGCTGACCCTAGGGAGAAGGAAAACGCAGTCAGTTGAGACCAATCTGGGAGGACTTCTTGGAAGAGGCAAGATGGGATCCAGGACTTAAAGGAGTCAAAATAGCTTACAGACGGGGGTTGAAAATAACATTTGTATAATATTTGCTGTACGTCAGGCATTATTCTGAGAACTTCACATGTATTCACTCACCTCATCATCACAACAACCCTAGTCTTATTGTATAGATGAACAGACTGAGGCTACGAGAGGGCAACTTGCCCTTGGTCATCTAGGGAGTACATGAAAAGCCCAGATGTGGATGTGAGCAGCCTGGCTCCATAGGAATATGAGTAGTGGGGGGAAGTGAGGTTTGGGGGTGCAAAAGGCTGACTTGGCAGCAGTGGAGCAACCTGCTTCGGGATTTAGGTCAGAGGGACTGCAGTAAAAGGATGGGGAACCAAGGCAGGCCCCGAGGGTGTCACTGGGCTGAGGAAGCATCATGGCTCTCAGCAATCACCTGGGTGCCTGCCATAGCCCCGTGGGCTCCTGAAGGCAGGAGGGAACATGAAGCCCAGAGGGAGGCAGGATGGGAAGCACAGAGAGGAAAGGGACTCATTCCACAGGCAGTTGGTGGCAGACTCAAAGCTCAGACACAGCTCTCTCCACTCCTCTCCTAACTCCTTCCTAGAGGTGCAATGTCAGGGTGCTCCTGACCTTGGAGGGGTGGTGAGGCCTACCTCCTTCTCCAACTAGGGATGGGGGAGACCGTGTCTTCCCGTTTAGTGGCTTTAGGATGATTCTGTGGCTCGTAGCAGGGTGGCTGGAAAAGTCTAGAAGACCCCTGGGCTCACCACATTCCCAGGCCAGCAAGGTCTTCCTCCCTGTCCCCCTTTTTCCCTGGGTGTGTGAGGTGCTTCCTCTACTGAGAAAAGTCACTTCTGCCCGCGCTCCAGGCTCCCTGTCTCCTGTACAGGCCAAGGAGACCTACTCAAAGTACTGAGAAACCCCAAGGTCACAGCTCCTTCCTCACCCCCAGATTGCACCCCATTGCCCCAGTATCTGCCCCAGTACCACCCCAGGTCAGTAGCCTAAGTAGTGAGTGCAGAACAGGAGCTAGTGAAGATTGTTTGGGTTTTCCACCAGGAGCCCTCTCTGCTGCCTCAGTTTCTCCACCTTCAGCAGTAATTTAGCACGTGCCCAGATGCCAGAGTGCGGGTGCTGGTGGGGTACGGCTGGGTTTGCCACTGGGGAAGCTGCAGGGAGTGAGGGCAGAGCGTGTCCACCGAAAGCCCCGGCACAGCACGGGGCCCAGCGCCTGCCTCTGACTTCCTCCCCCTCAGTCTTCCCAGTCCTGGGGGCCGGGGGGGTGCGCAGGATCCAGACCTCGCCTCTTGGTCCCAGAGCCATGGATAAAGTGCCCCGAGATTCCGGGAGAACCGTCAGTGAGGCTGTCTCCTCCCTGGGCCTTGCCTCCACATCGGAAAGCAGGTTCTTCCAAGAACAGCTCAGCTCCAGGCTCCTGTATTTTTTACTTTTTTCTTTTTTAGGCAAAATGTCACCCCATCAGATTACAAACTGATCAGTCTCCCATTCTGCCCCCGATGGATAGCACTGGGGGTATGGCAGGCGGGATTGCTGTTAACTCACTTCAAGAGACCTGGATTAATTTCTCTGCCACATCCCCCAAGGGAGAGACCTGCCCTGGAAGAGAGACCACCCGCTTAAAGCCTGGCCATCTGATCTGGTATCTGCCTATCTGTCTGTCTGTCTGTCTGTGGGATCAACAGCCTCCAGCCAGCTCAGCGCCTCAGCAGCCCCAGCCCCAGCCCCAGCCAGCTGTAATTCCTGCCTGTTACAAGTGTTAACACCTGGCCTGGGGCCTTCCTCCCCCGCAGTCTCCAGGTGCCTCCCTGGGCCCAGCCCACTGACCCCCACGGGGTTTGACTGAACATGTTCACAAGCCTCTCAAAGGCGGGTGCGGGTGGGAGTGGGTGCGGGGAGACAGCAGGACATCTGACAGATGGGGAAACTGAGGCAGGGCACAAGGCAGGCCCTTGAGCTGGGTATGAGTCCAGGATGGTGGAAAGAGAACTCAGGTATTTATTTCCCAGCTCGCTGCCCTTGACTTCCATAGATCACTTTCACCAGGCTGTGAGGCAGGGCAGGCTGGTGACCTGTGGGTGAAGGTGAGGAAACAGCCCTGGCCGGTCACACAGAGTGGGGGACAGCCCCCTGCACAGGCCCTTTCCAGCAGGCCTCTGCCCTGGAATGCAGCAGGCACCAGGCCGGGCCCTAATAAGATAGGTTCATTTTCCCCCAAGAAGGAGAAGAAAGACAAGTTCCTCCACCAGGCACTAACTGGGACTGACAGGAAAAATTATAGAAATCAGTGCTGCTGTCACCGCTTCCTGCCCCGGGTCTGCCGACCTGGCCGGGAGGCCCCAGAGCACATCTCCCCTTCCCGTGAGCCTTAGGCACCTGATAGCTTGACCTTCTGGTCTACCTTCTCTCAGGATTGGGGGGCCCTAGGCAGAGCACGCTGCTGGGGTGGAGGAGTGTCTTCCTTGAGGGGTGGCAAGGACAGAAATCCCAGCTAAGTGATTTCCCCTGTAAATCCCTCCTGGGGAATGTGTGAGCTGGGTGGGCCAAAGAGGGCAGGCCTGGAGGGGCTCAGACACTAGAAGGACTGGAATCTGACTGCCCCTGTGGGGGGCGGGGGCAGAGTCAGAACAGGAAGCTGAGGCCCATTCGCTGGCTGTCCCTGTCCCAGGCCCAGCAGGCCCCAGCCCAGAGAAGGTGACTCAGCCTCCAGCCCAATTCTAACACCAAAGGCAAACGCCGAAGGGGAGGGCCACTGACCACAGTCCTGGGCAGTCAGGGCGAGCTTGTGCCAGGCAGGCTCTGCACCTGGCCCCACGCCGCCCAGCCCGGGATCCCAGGTCAGATGAGCTCCTGGCAGCTTCCTCTTTAGACCTTTGTCTCTGACTGGACTGTCCCTCCAGGCCCCTGGATGCCCACCGAGCACCCAAGCCGGGATGCCATTCACACCCACAGCTCAGATGTTCCAAAAATATCCATAGTCCAAGGCCCAGCCACGGTCACTGGCTTTGAGGACAGTCCCAAACCCAGCCCTCACACTCACACTCACACGCACAGTCAGGTCACAGCCACGAGCACCGAGACCCATGCACAAAGACAGCCGTGGGGCTTTCCCCTTGCGCTGTCACAAAGGCACGCATGCACACGCACATGCACTTGCACGTACAACCTTCACATGCCCAGTCACGTGCGTCGTTGGGCAGTGTCACAGCAGACACAGGTGCTGACCTTTACATGGGCAGAGATGCTTCTAGACCTTCTGTCTCTCACATGCATCGTCCTTTCCCCCCAACAGACACACATCATAATCAGTGACTTCCTGGCACTCGTATGCAAACTCAGCACCCCGTCACCAGCCATGGGTCCCCCAGACACCTTTTGCACGAGTTCACATCCAGTCAGGCTGCTGTAGGCAGACACCCTACACACTAGTCAGAGATGACACCCTGAGGGTCACAGAAACAGAAAACGCACACACACGTCTCTGCGCAGACAAAGCAGCAACCCTGCCCCACCAGGCCCCAAACAAACCATGTGTCCAGCAGTATGTTAGGGCCACTGTCCTGCTTTCCAGCTTTTTCCAACATCTTTTCCTATTGGGTGGTCCCTAATTAGATGCTTCCCGATACACCATTATATACAGATCCCCTATGGCCCCAGAAAGCGCCCTCCTCCAGTTCTCAGGGTAGGGGAGCCCCCAGCTGTCTTCCCTGCTCCCTGAAGTCTGTGGGGCTCCCCTCCCCCCACAAGGTCCCTGTTACGGCAAAGAACAGTGTGGCCTTGGCCCCGCATGGGGAGAGGGTCAGGAAAGGCTGGTGAGACAGGACCAGTTTCCAGAGCCGCCCCCCCCACACAAGCGCAGGGCCCCCAGCCGGGAAACCTGGCTACCCCACGTCACCCCACAGGCTTCTTTATGTCCAGGGTCAGTCCACGGCCATGGGAAGGATGCGCTGGGCAGAAGAAAGCCTTTCCCTTGGGTGTCAGTCCCAAGAGCAACTCTCAGAGCCATCTAAACAGAGACCCTGGACCAGGCCCCCCTTCTTGCCCCCAACCGGTCCCCAAACACCCAGAGGCAAATGCTGCCCGAGGCAGACTCAGGGTGTGGCCCCTGAATCTCACTGGCTCTGCTTCCCCTCCCCCAGTTTGGGAAGGGGTGCCGAAGCAGGGAAGGGGAAGGCAGGTGGCAGCGCCCTGGCGGCACTCTCTCCTCCCCAGGGGCCACAGCCCCTTTCTCACTCGAAGCTCCCAAATTCTTCCTCCTCACCTCCCACCCCCCAGGTCGAAGCTCTCCTCCGTCCAGGAGGGGAAGATTCTTTAATTAAAGTTTTCCGGAATGCAGGGGGTTGGAGACTGAGGCGAGGCGGGGTGTAATTTAGAGAACTGGTTTCAGTGTGTCTTTCCCTCTGGCCTCTGGGACCTGCCAGGGGGCGATGGGGCCGCTTGAAAAACAAGGGGACTCCCTGGAACCAGGGCTTCCAAAGGCCTGTTTACCCCTCAGTCAGTCCCCCCATACACACACCCCCCGCCCCAAACATCGAGCCTGCCTTCCCAGCCTTATTTACTAAAAATGTCTTTTGTATCCGCATTTCTCGGGGCTGGAATTCTCCTTTGCCTCTCTCCCTTTCTCCTCGGTCCTTGATTTTCCAAAAGGAACGAATTTGACATGGAGAATTGGATTTTTGGTCAAAGAACCAACCCACCCTCTCCCAAACAACTACATTTTCAAGGACTCCCCCCTTTTGCCAGGGTGGACAAGCAAGAAATGAATAAAATCCGAATTCAATGGCATCTCAGATCAGCAAATACCATATTCACTTCTGTGGCTCAAGATTAATCTAGAGCAGAGTGGGGAGAATCTGATGACCCACCCCCACACACACTCCCCTGCCCTGGGGACCCCTGAAGCCACTGGGGTCTGAAATACGAAGGCAACAGGGGCTATTGTGGGGGAAATCTGATGGAGGCGGCGGCGGAGGTGGGGGTGGCAATGAAGGAACAGGACGATTTTGCCCAAGAAGACCCCAAAATGGAGAAGAGGAGTGGCTGGGCCCCAGGGACAGCGCTGGATTTCCAGAAACACAACTGCAAGCAAATGGAGGATCTTGGAGGGGGGCCCAAATTGGGACGGGTGGGGGGTTAGGATGTAAGAATAAGAGACCGTGTGAGCCGGGAAAGTGCTCCAGCCTCTGCAGCGAGTAGCAGGGAAAATGGTGATTATCAGAGAAGCCAGGAGTTGGATTCTGAAGGCGACACCAGCAGAAAACCCGGGGGGTGGGGGGTGGGCAGGGGGTTATGCTGGAACGAGGCAAGGAAAAAGGAACCCCGGCCCTGCCGCAGCCCACCCCCAGCCGGCGCCCCCCCCCCCCCCCCCCCCCCCCCCCCCCCCCCCCCGCCCCCCCGCTCCCCCCCACACCTCCCCGGGACTCGGCGGAGAAATCCGGCCGCGGGCAGACAAGAGGCGAGTCTTACCACCAAATTGGGTAGCCGGCGAGGACCCTGGTGCCAGAGAGCAGGAGGCCGAGGAGCAGCCCGAGCAGGTGGGGCTCCATTAGAAGCGGCGCCGAGGAGGAAGTTTGCCCGCGATCATGAAGAGGGGGAGCGACGCCCCCAATAGTTGGAACAAAGTCCACTTGAGATTGGAAATGACTTTCGGGCTTGTCAGAAGCGCACCTCCACCCGCAGCCGCCCCCCTCCCGAGCCCAGCGCGGAGCAGCCGGGTTTGAGGATGTCAGCGAGCAGCCAATCAGCGCCCGCGGCCTAAGGTAAGAGATGAGTCTGTAGTTCAGCCTGTCAATCACGCGCCCCTCCCGCCCGGCCCACAAGTCGGGCTCCGGGAAGGGCATCGCCCAGCAAACTTGGGCAAAGCCCGCGCCCCGGACACAGTGGGAACTTGGGGCGGGGGGTGGGGGACACATGGCACGCTGGACCCTTTGCTGGCCCGAGACTGCAGCGGTCCCCAGCTAGACAGGTTTAGGAAGCTGGGGTCTTTGGCCCCGGGGTTCACGTGGTGACCGGTTGGCTTGGGCTGTAACGGGTGGCTCCCTTTCTCTCCGGGACCGCCACCCCTTGGGACTTGGACCCGTGAGGGGTCGAGAGTAGAAATCACAGGGATGTTTCCAGAAGCCTGGCTGGGCAGGGCAGGATCCGAGGGTCTCGGAGCGCGTTGGGAAATGCGAGCCCCCGCAGGCTCCAGTCCCAGGCCCTCGAAGCGGCCGCCGTGGATCCCGCCACAGGAGGTGGCTTCCCCGCTGTCCGAGAAGTGCGCAAAAGGGTCCGCCGAGGCTCGAACGTCTGGCTGCGGGCGGCGCCGGGGGACAGAGCTGAATGTCATTTGAGTCTTTTGTCAGGGATCAGATCGGTATCGGGACCTCCTGCTGCCTTTGCATTTCCTGCAACTGACACCAGCGGCCAGTTGCATTTCCTGCTCGCGGAGTCGGGTCACTTTCTCCTCGAGGGGTTCAGGTGGGGCCTCCAACTCGGGTCAGAAGCACAACCTGCAGCCCCGTTTGAATCTTGTAGATGACGTTTGGGGCTGTGAAAAGCAGCAGCCCCAGCGTGGAGCTGTGGGTTCTTCTGAGGACACCCCTGCCCTTCAAGGCCCTTCTTTCTGCCCTACTCTCCTGTCTGAGGTTCTGGGCTGCCTTGAGGTTTGGGGATAGCACCCTCTTTCTCTGTGGACACCAAATACATTCCAGTATTCCACCTCTCACCAGAGGAAAAAAGTCCTTCCAGCCCCTACCCCAACCCGGGTTCTTCCTCTCCTCTCCTCAAAGAATTATGCCTCAGTCTTGAGTGGGGCTGAGACTGAGGCCAAATTCGAGGAATTTACTTCCAGTGACTTGGACAGTCTACCCCACACCCCTCTTGGACCATGGAGACGCCCAGGCACCCTGGGTCTGGGGTGCAGAAAGCAAGGCCAGTTGTGGGGACAAGTGGTCCAGGGCGAGGCTGTGCTCCCCGGGAACTTCTGCGGAAGGGGCAGTGGATGAGCCGATCCCAAATGCAACTGAGGCCAGAAGCAGCGGCTCTCTGTGAGGTGGGGCGCCGCTCAAGGAAGCCCGCTGCCGGGGGACCAGACATTCCCCGCCTTTGATCTGGACGGCCTGTGCCCAAGGCTCAAACCCGATGCCCCTGCCCGTTCTGAGGGCCCTTTCCCCACATGGCTGCAGAGGGCGCGGGGACTCGGGGAACTGGCCTGGGGGCACCAAGGGTCGGGAAGCCGCCTGGGCTTGTCACTGCTGCTGCCTCATTCCTAGCGCGAGTGGAGGGGGGAGATGAAAGGGAGGAGGGACGGGAAGGGGACAAAAGGGAGATGTGGAGTAGAGAAGACAGGAAAGACGGAGATGGAGAGACTGTGAGAAAGGAGACAGAGATGAGGGAGGGGAGCCGAACTGAGGCGTCTGAGAAGAAAGGGGGAGGGGAAAATCTAAGAGGGGAAGGATGGGCAAGGGGAGAAAAAGACCTCACCTGCCCTGCACTGCGGCTGGGTAGGAGGCTGCAGAGATGGGAACCTTTACAGATGTCTCCAGGGCAGGCAGATTCTGGGGTGCCTTATTCTTGGTTCACCTGGAAAGGGGGTCACAGTAAATTTGCCATTGTCCCTGACTGCAGAACCCCAGGAACCCAGGCTCTAGGGGTAGAGAGCCCCGCCACACGCCCTCCTCAGGTCTTAGCCCAGGTCTGTCCTACCCGAGGGTGGTATTGGGGAGGGGGAAAGTCTCTGGTTTTCTGATCAGAGGTGCCTGCTGGAACTCAAGTTCTGCCTGAGAGTTTGAGGGGCTCCAGAGCCCCATAATCATCTTTTTGAGACTTCCCCAGGACATCAAGATAGGATTCTGTGGATTCAGTGTGGCTGGGAGGTAGGCGCTGGATTAGATGACCTCTCAGGGTCATTTCTGGGTCCCAAGATTCCACAGGTGTTGGTCGTGGACGGTGGGGGTGAAAGATCCCATAGGCTGCTGGTGGGGTGGGGGTTGGCTGAGCCAGGCCAGCCAAGGGCTCCGGGCCGTGTAAACAGGCCCAGCTACTCCCAAGGACTCTGCTACCCCAGAGCCTCCCCGCACCCAGGTCATGGGTGCCTGGCAGGGAATGGAAGAGAAGCCAGAAAACAAGTGTGTGGGGGGGAACCCCGGGCTTTTGCTGGCTGAACTAGCCTGGGGAAGTAAAGGAGAAAATTGGAAAGGGGGGTGTGGGCACCAGCTAGTGGCCCCCGCATGGCGCCCTGGAGAATGGAAGCATGTGCGGGAATTTCCCTCCACTTGAAAGCTCCCCCAGAGGAGGGGATTCCTGAGCCCTTTCCCCTCCCCTGCCAGGTGTCCTTCCTTCAACACAGGCTTAATTTCCTTCCTCCTACCCGCCCTGCTCTG
Organism: Scalopus aquaticus; assembly: GCA_004024925.1. NCBI lineage: Eukaryota > Metazoa > Chordata > Mammalia > Eulipotyphla > Talpidae > Scalopus > Scalopus aquaticus. The sequence goes on from PVIJ01003493.1 coordinate 19,850, forward strand.
CCGGTGGGTACACAGGAATGGTCCCTGCCCGGGAGGGGGAGGCAACCCCGTGCCACGTGTCATCAACGGAAGCACCTTTGCCCCACGAGTTAGCCCAACCCCAGAGTGGGCTGCACTCGGTAGGGAAAGGGTTAACTCATTCCAAGGTCAGCGAGGGTGGGTGAGGGGGCGGCCCCCCAGCGGTGGACACTGAGGCCTCCGCCCTGAAAGGCAGGTCTCTTGAAGGAAGGCAAAGGTGTGGGGGGCCAGGGACCTAGGGGCGTGGGGGGGGGTGGCACGCTGCAAGCGCTTTGTGTTGTGTGCGTGAATATCGGGGTCCTCAGACCCGCCGACTGAGGGCATATCCCCATCCACCCCCCCACCCCACCCCCACCCCCGCCTCTCCAGCTGAGCCCAGGTTCCTTTTGATGTGCGCTCCCAGGGCGCAGCCATCGGCCTCAGTGTATTCAGCGCCGCTCGACCGCGCCCCCTGGGGAGACAAAGAATACGCCCCACAGGCACCCGGCCGCCCGCAGGGGGCTACCCGTCTGTCGCGGGGAGGAAAGAGGAATTCTCTGCGCCAGTGCTGGGAGGTTCGTTTTTTGCTTGGAACATGCTAGATGACTACTAGGGCTAGGACCCTGGCGCTCAGACCCGCTCCGGAGGATGAAGGGAGAGGTAGAGCCTGCCTGCTGCCGTCGCGGAGGCCTAGGGCAAGGAAGCTCGTGTGGGGAACCGCACCGACGCGGGGTTTTGGGATTCTGCCGTCTCTGACTTGGAGGGAGGGGCTTTAAACTTTCTCCTAACATCTACAGGCACCGCTTAACACTTTTAAGGGAGGTTCTTGGCAGCCACTAGGAGGCTGGACAACCAGAGACGGGAGCTGGAGAAGTCATTGATCAGTTTCTTAAATTGCCCAACGTAAAGGCAGCGTCCTGAAAATGTTGGAAGCCTGCCCGGGGTACGCTCAAGGATGAGCGACAAAGATCAGTGCAATGCACAAAAAAGCTCCGCGCTCCGCAGCCAACCAGCCCCTCTGTCGCCTGGCCCTGGCGCGCCCCCTGGTGGCGGTGCTGATAAAAAGGCAGGAAGTCTGCAAGCTAGGAAGGAAGCACTGCCCCGCCCCGCACCCGTGGGCCGGGTGCCGGCTTCTGTTGGTGAGCAGCCCGGATCTTTGGGGATCCGGGTTAAGTAGGCGTCCTCATGAGTGAATGCCCTTAATCTACTCTGCAATCCCCGAGCTTAGCTGGGGATAAGGTGTGCTCCCCTTCCTTCCCCACCCAGGTGGCTCCCTTTGGAGTGCGGGCGGGCCCTAGATGCAGGGCGGGCCGAGGTGAGGTGGGGTGGCCGGCTTGCCGCTGGGTAGCTCCAGGCGGGACCCTGTGGCTGCCTCCGCAGGGCCTTGAGGGCCTCAACCTATGTGGAGATGTGGGAGGCAGCAAAAGAGAGGGTGATGTCACCAAGTACTTCCTGGTCTGGCCCACCCGCACCCCAAGATGGCAGGAACGACCTGTGGGAACGTGAGGGGTTTTCCTTGTCACAGTAGTTCTCCTGTCTTAGTCACCTCCAGCTCCTTAGGGCATTTTGGAAAGCGACTTGGATTCAAAATCCTTTAGAAGTGAGGGTGCAATGGAAGAAACGGAGCTGGGAGGCCCCACTGGCCGCAGCCTGTTATCTCCGCGCTGCCTCTACTCAGTCCTGAGGTGGGATAATACCTTATGTGTCGCAGGGAGTTGTCAGCGTTAAATGAGCCCAGCGCTGACAGAAAGCCAGACCACAGATGCGGAATAATAAATATTGGGTTTCTTTCTTCTCAGGGGCTGAGGAATAAGCTGCTGTCTTGGGTCACTTCTACCCTCACCAGCCTCAGCTAAGCAGTTCCTCCTCAGCCCAGATTTACCCAGTAAAATCTCTGCCATCCCAACTGTAGATCCACCTAAAAATCCCTTCACAGAGGCTCCCCCACACCACCAGCTGCCCCCACCTATCTCTCTAGGCCTCTTAGTCTGGCTTTTTTTTTTTTTTTTTTTTTTTTGCCTACATTGACACTAACCTTCTATTACCTACACTTGGTGCCCCAGGTGTGTCACATTGCTCTCTCAATGTTCTCCATTTCCTGCTCCAAAATCTCTGTGGAACTGCCGAGGTCTCCACGTGACAGCAGGCTCTGGCACAGGTAGGCCCAAATGAACTTTGGTGGTGGTGCTGGGGTGGGGGCTTGGGAGGAGGCAGGGGCTAGGCCGGAGGGAGCAGAGCACAGGACACCTGCACTGCGCCGCTGAGGTGGGGTCAAGGGTGGCCGCCTGTGAGAAGGTGCTGCCTGGAACCTGGGGTGGGTGGTCCTTGTGCTGTGGTCGCCCCTCAGCCTCTCTTTCCCCCCCTTCCCCGTTTTCTCTCTCTCCAGTCTTCCTTTATCCCCCTTTATTCTGTTTTTCTTTTTTTAAAGATGTATTTATTTACACATACAAGAACTGGGGTGTAGGCCAGAGGTGTAGGAGGGTGAGAGGATTCACCAGAGGCAGAGTGGGGAGCAGCACAGGCGGACTGACTGAAATACACTGCTGAGGGGAGCAGAGGTCAAGGCAGGAGAGGTCTGCTGCGCCATGTGGGAATCTCCCTGGCTGGGGATTGAACTTGTGTTGCAGTTCATGGCTCCGGATAGCTTCATAGTGCTGAGACTTAACCCCTTGGGCTACCAGGGAGGCCCCCTTTATTCTCTTTTTGCCCCAGAACCCTGAGTCCCTGCCTGGACATGACTGGCCTGCCTGTGGCCTTGGCCCCTAACCCAAGGTCAGTTCCTGTTTGGGGACGTGACCTTGCAAGGAAGTTGGGCTGACCTCTGCGGGGCTGGCCGTGTGACTGAGTGTTTCTTTCCACTCCCCAATGGGTGCGACATAACCAGGTAGGGGAAAGGGGGGAGCAACCCCTTCCTCCTTAATCCCCCACTCCTACCCCCACACTGCACACAGTAGGTGCTCTGTGCATGGGAGGATGGTCCAGGCAGGCAACACATCTTCACTGAGCAGGCCGCTCACTGTGACTAGAAACAATCCTGGTTCTGGCCTTGCTGTCTGCTGCAGAGGCAGTCATCCAGCAAATCTTCAAGGCCATGTCTCCTTAAAAACCAAAATAAGAGCATTGAAAGGTCTTTGCATCTCAGGAGTCTTGGGGGGCACATTAGGGAGATGGGGGGACGGACAAGGCTAGTATTACTCTTGGAGACAACACAGAATTCCCTATCAAATCCTGGTTTGTACCTTCCAGAGCTCTGCCAGTTATTTCCCCGCTGCACGGTGCATGCCCAGGATGCTGTTGCTGGAACCTGGGATGAGCCAGGAGCAGGTGCCTGCAGCTGGTGGTGTAGACAGATCCTTTGGCAGACCAGGGGCTGGCAAGACTGTATTCTTGGCAGATTCAATCTCCTTTGCTCCTTGGCTTCCAGGCAAAGCCCGAGTGGCAGGAGAGACCCTCTGGGTATTTGTGTTAGAGCCCAGATCTAGCACACTCCACAACCCCAGGCATCCAGGTTCTACCTTTTACTGTGTGACATTGGACCCATTACCTACCCTCTCTAAGCCTGTTTCCCCACCTGCAAAATGGGTCTAATAACACCTGCTTCAAAGGACTGCCTGTTCAGTGGAGAGATGTCTGGGGTGGCTGAGTTGATACCTGGGCTGTGTTGTGATTGGCACGTGCCCTTTCTATTCTTTTGAGGCAGTCACCCACTCTTTCTTCAGCCTCTTGAGGGCAAAGACTTCTATTTGGGTTGTAGCGTAGATCATACTGTTGGTGGCTTCTTCCTCCAAGGCTATGGGAGGTCCCCAGTTTGTTCTGGTAGCTATCCCTTCTCACGTACTCAGGGATAAATTCTGACTGGTCTAAGCCAAGTATGGAGATGCATTCCCCTTGCCAGGGGTTGGGTTAGAGGTAAGTGTGTGACTCTGATTAGCCTATTACTTGGTCTGATTTGACCCAGATGAGACTCAAGGTCTCCTAGAGGGTGCAGAAGGATTTCTGAGAAAATATTCTGGTGGTTTTTAAAATGAAATTCAGTAAGAGATGCTCCCCTTTCCTGCCTCCGAACATTGTTATGTCTGGGTGTGATGCCTGGAGCAGCAGCAGCCATCCTATGACCATGAGGGAGACTGTTTGAGGATAAGGCTAACTAATAGAGAAGAAATCGAGAAAAAAAAAAAAAGAAAGAAAGAAAGAAATTGGGTATCTTACACCATTACTGAAACATTAACTGCCCCAAGGAGTCCTGCCTTGGAACTTACTGTTACATGAAATTTTCTTTTTGGTGTAGGTAACTTCTTATTACTTGCAGCCAAAATCCCCACTAATAGCTATAGCCTCCTGCCCATGGTGTCTGGCCTAGGACAGTTAGATTCAAGTTTGCTGATTGAGTTATAAGTTGAGCTGTTTTAATTTAGGACTGGTAAGATTTAGGACTTCTTTTTCTTGGTTGGAGGTTGCAATTGGAGCCTGGAACTCGGAGACTCAGTCTGAGATGGTACCATGGCTGGGGCAGTGGGGTGTTGAGGAGAGAAGAAACAACAAAAGGGAGGGCGTAGGGTTGAGGTAGGGCTTAAAATTGATCCAGAATATAGTTCCACCTCGTGCTGACTTCTCCTTTCCGTATGAAACTGAAGATGGGCTGCTAGTGGGTCTAGAGTGTCTTTGGGGAGTGATGAAAACGTTTTGGAGTTAGATGGTGGTAACAGCTGCACAACTTCTTGATATTAAAAATCACTGAATGGCATACTTTCAAATGGTGGATTTTTGACATGTGAATAATGTGTCCATTTAAAAAGAGAGGAAGAAAATAAAGTGGCAGCTCACTGCTTTCTTTCCACACTCCCTCCACCCCATCACAGTACTCCACTCACTAGCTTCCTCAGGCTCCCAAGGAGGGGAGAAGCACACCCCCCACACACACACATGTACACGCTTGCGTGCGCGTGAGTGCAGACACACACACACACACACCCCTCCAGGAAGCAGGGAGGGTGGCTGCTCTGAGCGGTGGCGGGCCGGTTTGGGGATTTAGCTCTGTCCATTACTAGCTTTGTCTGTGACTGGCAGGGCCGGTGGGGCCATCGGGTCCCCTAAGGTGTGACCCTAAGGACCACAGGCCTCCGTTTGGGAGGCGGGTACAGACTAATGCCCACTGCCGCGGGGGAGCATGGGTTCTATGCACATGTTTCAACCCTCAGCTCCTCCACTGCTTCCCTGTGACTTTGGGTGAGTTATTTACACCTCCATGTGCTGTTTCCTCACCCAGCAAATGGGTACACTCATTCACGGACCTGACTGGCATAATGTACCCAAAATGCTTGGGTCAGACCATGAACAGCAGCTGCTGACTCCCTGAGACCTGTTATTCTCTTGGGAGCAAAAATGGTGACATCTTGCTTAGACTGGCTCAGGACTGAGGGCCGATGATGATGATAATGGCCTTTGCAGCTCCCCCAGCCTTCCTCCTCCCATCCTCCTCACCGGCCCTGAGCTTCCTCAGTTTCCTCTGCCTTTTGCTCTGCAAATCCAGGGGTGTGGTAAGAGGAGAAATAATTTCTGAATCCCAAATCAGACAATGTGGTGTGAACAAAATTTTTTTATTTGTTTAATGCTCTTATATTGTTGTTCATTTTTGTACAGTCTTTGGTTTCTCCCCTCAGGTGTGGTCCCCATAGTTCTCCCGCTACCACAGAACCCCGATCCATCACCACAGTCCCTTGTGCTCTTCCCTCCCCTGTTCTGACCCCTCTCTGCAGCCGTGTGCCTCAGATCTATGGTCAGCTTGCAAGTTATGTCATTTTCTTTTTTTTTTTTTAAAGATTTATTATTATTTATTTATGCATACAAGAACTGGGGTGTAGTCCAGAGGTGCGGGGGTGAGAGGATTCACCAGGTGCAGAGTGGGGAGCAGAACAGGCAGACTGACTTGAAATCGACTGCTGAGGGGAGCAGTGGGTAAGACAGGAGAGGTCTGCTGCACCATGTGGGGAGCTCCCTGGCCAGGGATCAAACTCATGCCACAGTGGCTGGGGATAGTTTGATAGCGCTGAGACTTTAACCCCTGCACCGCCAGTGAGGACATGTCTTTTTCTTGACTTTTGTTTGGTTTCTCTATATTCCACATATAAGTGAAACCATCTGATATTTATTTTTGTCTTTTTTTTTAAAGATTATTTATTTATACATACAAGCTGGGGTACAGGCCAGAGGTGTGGGGCAGCGAAAGGGTTCACCAGAGACTGAGCGGGGAGCAGAACAGGCGGATCAGAAATACACTGCTGAGGGGAGCAGCAGGCGAGGCAGGAGAGGTCTGCTGTGCCATGTGGGAATCTCCCCAGCCGGGTATCAAACTCGCATTGCGCGCAGCCGACAGCTCCACAGCGCAGTGCTCAACCACTGCGCCACCAGGGAGGCCCCCTATTTTTGTCTTCTGACTTACTTCACTTAGCATAATCGCTTCCAGCTCCATCCATGTTGCTGCAAATAGCATGAGTTTATCCTTTTTGATTGCTGAGTAGTATTCCATTGTGTTTATATACCACTCTTCTTGATCCATTCATTTGTTTGGGGGCATTTGGTTTTTTTTTTTTAAATATATATTTTGTTTTTATTGTTATTTATATCTTTTACATTTTGTATTCCCCTTGGGTAACCCACCACCAATTCATCCGTGGTCCATCTCCGTGGTCCCTTGTGTTCTTTTCTACTCCATTTTGTGCCCTGACCAGACCCTCCCCACCCCCGCCTGCTCCCCCCCACCCGCTGAGTGTCTCTCTCTTATTTGGTTTCCTTATAGTCCTGTTTGGGGGCATTTGTGTTGTTTCCATATCTTGGCTATTGTAAACAGTGCTGCAATGAACATAGGAGTACAGGTTTCCTTTTGAATTTGTGTTTTCGTGTCCTTTGGGTAGATTCCTAGGAGTGGAATCACTGGATCATATGGTTGATCCATTTTTAGTGTTCTGAAGAATCTCCACATAGCTTTCCATAGTGGCTGGACCAGTCACATTCCCACCAGCAGTGTAAGAGGGTGCCTTTATCTCCACATCCTCCCCAGCATTTGTTGTTTCCAATTTTTTAAATAGAAGTCATTCTTAACTGGTGTGAGGTGGTATCTCATAACCAAAATATTTTTTCTTTTACTTTATTCTATAAAAAAACAATAGATAAAAACAGGAGCTGGGTAAGGCCCAGGGTTACCCCTCCAGCCTAGGACTGCCAAGGGCTTTCATTTTGGGAGTTGGAGGGGGATCTAAGAAAGCCCAGATTTTAAGAAAGTTGAAAATATAATTTGGGCCAAAGTCAGAATTTTGAGAGGATTTCTGTGGCTAGTGACCACAGTCTCAGAGACTGGAGAGGACCATGGACACCCCAAGGGATGCAGTTTGGTGTAAAATAACTTTGAGTCACACAAAGAGAAAGTTCATTTATTCCTATCCCAGGTCCCTTCAGTCCTCGGGAGTATTGTCAAGGAGAATGTCTGGTTGGTGCTAAGATAACACGTACGAAGACCCCTTTGTCATAAAAAGGTAGGGCCACATGTTCAGATTCCTTGGGGGGCCAGAATATCTGGTTAGAGAGAAATCACATTGTTGAAAATCATAGTAAATCAAAAGTATCCTTTTTAATTGGAGTTACTAAGAACAAAGCAGATCCGTGCAAAGAAAAGCAGAACAGGTACAAGCAGCTATGGAATGAAGGTAGCATAGAAACGCCTAGAACCTGGACAACATTGGCTCGTGGGGACAGCAGAACTAAGAGCTGCAGTCGGGGCTCCAGCACCAGCCTATGTGGTCAGGGCCCCTTCTTGGTAGCCTGTACCTACCTGCTGGTTGGCCAGGGGCCTTGGGGGCGAGCTGGCCTGGAGCTGGCAGAGATGGAAGACACCCTGGCCATGAGCTGAGACCCCACCCAGCATCACCCCTGCCCTGAGGTGTCAGATAGTCTACTGGGGGGAGGGGAGCGGAGGGAAGGCATCTAGCGTGAGGAATGTGAGGATGGTGGGGTGGCCCAGCGCCAGGCCTCTGTGACCGAGATGCTGGTTTAGGAGAAGGGTATCTCCTGGTTGTCTAGAGGGGCTGGGCAAGGTCCTGGGTCGGTCTCCCAGTTCAGGGCTGAGAAGCTTTCTGCATGGAGAGGGGAAAGGGCTCGAAGTGGGCCCAGATGGCACAAGGCCTCAGAGAACCACATTTCCATCCAGTAAGGGTTGCAAAGAGCGCGGAGGAGGGAGAAGGAAACCAGGCTTCCAGCTTTTCTCCAAGGCTGTGTGTCCCTGGGCTAGGCACAGACCCTCTCTGGGTCGCCCTCTAATTGATGAGGCCAAACAAGGAGTCCTTCTGGTCCCCACTCTCATACATTGGATGGTCTGCTTTGCCATGAGCTGTGGCCTGAGGTCCTCTATGTTCCTCTTTCGGGCAGGCCGGGATCCTGGGCCACAGCTGGCTGGGGCTGTCCTCGCCTGGGGATGGCTGCGATCCACGCCGTGGGGCTCCTGCGGGGCTGGGCAGTGCCCGGTGGCACTAGTGGCCAGACTTACAGCAGAAGAGCCCGAGACCTGGGAGGGAGGTGTGGAAAAGAGAAGGTGGCTGGGGGGGGGGGCGGTCTGGCGGCTGCCCCTCGTGAGCACGCGGAAGGTTGCCAAATTGAGTTTAAACCTTGATTCCAGAACACAAAACCTCCCCTCTGGGGGCTTGACCCCTCAGAGCCCCCACCCCCAGGGCCAGCCGCTGAGCTGCCCCAAGGAAACTGGCCCCAGAAGGGCCTGGTTGTTGGCTGTGAAGTGGCTGAGAGGGAAGTTTTAATGATACACAACACAAGACACAGGGGGGAGGGGGTGGTGGAGGAGAGAAGGGAGGTTGGGGGGGAGAAAGAAAGACCTCCTGCCAGGCCCGTTGCCAGGAGACGGCTAGGCAGCCAGAATCAGCCCTGCTCTTTTCACAGTTGCCTTTAAGCACCAGAGAAAGCCCCGGCCATAAAGGGGGACATGTGTTGCTGGGTGTGTAAGGCTAGCCTCTGCAGTTAGGGGAGCCCCCGGCTCCCGCCCCCTGCCACTGCCTGGAGAGAACCCCTTTCACCCCCAGGCCTGCCCCTGCTCCTGGGGGTTAAGGATGAACGAGATTGGGCTACAGAGTAACAGAAAAGGCCTGGGGGGGGGGGGTGGGCAGCAGTGTCCCTGGCCACCAAAAGGCCACAGACCCTCTGGGCTGAAACTTGCGGGGAGGGTCCCAGGAGGCTGGCAGGGCAGGGGGGTAGGAGGCCAGAGGGAGCCCACAGGCGCGGCCACGGGCAGGTTCTCTGTCGGCTGTGTACTCTGTGGCCACTGGCACAGGGGGTGTCCTCAACGGGGTCTTTATTAGGAGGGGTGGGCTGGAGAACTGACAAGCGCCCCAACCTGCGCTCTGGCCCTGGTCCCCATCACAGATCCCAGGATGGGAACGGGCTGCTCCAGTCTGCACTGTGGCACTTGGGGACAGTGTCCTTGCAGCCAGGGCGGTGACGGCATCTGTTTCCATGACGAGCGCACCACGCAACTGTGACCGTGAGGGTGAGAGCTGTGGGTGACGCGGAGCCTCAAGCCTCCCAGGCCCTGGCTGCCAGCCAGGAGAGATGTCAACTGCTGGGCCGGAGCCACCGTGCCCTGGTCGGAGGGCTCCCCACGACGCGACCACGGTGTCCTCTGCTGCCAGCACAGGGCCTGCAGGCTCCGCGGGCGGCGCCTTCAGCACTGTGTCCCTCCGCCTGCTGAACCGGCGTCGGTATCTGCAGTTCCTTTTGATCCTGTGGCATGGCGCAAGGCCTGGCTCCTCCTGAGAGCATCGCCGCGAAGAATGAGTGCTAGCGCTGAAGAGACAGGAAAGCCAGCCACCTCAGCTGGTGGTCTGGCTTCTGTTTGAAGTTCAGGGGCGCTGCAGGGGGGCTGGCCTGAGCTTGCACCCCTGTCTCTTGCCCCAGGCTGGCAGCAGCCCTGCCTCGCTGGCTGTCCCACAGGATGGCCTGGAGTGAAATAGTTTGGGAGAGGCCAGTTCTGGACTAAATGGAGAAATCATTGCCTCATCCAAGAATCTCTTGCTCTGTGTATCTTTATGCAATTAGAGGTTTTCCACATGAGCCGGCGTTCTAGAAAATAGGACTCCCCGAGAAAGGAGTAGGGTGACCCCCTCCATGGCCAGGTCCCACCCCAGGTGTCAAGATTTGCTTCCTGAAGGACCAGATCTCCATGAGGTGATGACCAAAAGGGCAGATTTCCAACTCCAGGAGGGCTATCTGGGGGAGGGGGGCGGGGGGCGGCAGGAATGAGTGGTGACTGGTGCTGATAGGGAGGGCCTGTGAGGGGAGAAGGGCAGGAGGGGAGCCGCCGGGGAGGTGGAATGGGCCTCAGCGTGTGCAGAGGGAAGACTGGGAGGCTGGCCCTGCCCTCTGAGATCCGTTTGGCTTTGGAACTGGAGGTCTTGACCCTTTTTGGTGGGAAGGCCCATTTTCCTGCCTTCTCATTCATTGCCTTTTCATCCCAAGAAAGGCCAAGGGCTCAAGAAAGAAACTGGTGGGCTCAGTCCTGTTCTTCAGGCTGGGCACAGGTTCGGTCTGCCTGCCTGCCTGCTCCCTCCTACTCCGGTGGCGCCCCTCCTGCATCCTGGGGGCCCAACTTTAACCTGGAATGAAGGTGTCTCCCCTCTCACAACCCAGTGTCCTGAGATCCCTGAAAACCCCTTGCCAACGCCTCACAGAGCTCCTCGCACCTCCCACTATCCAACGTTCTCAGTCTATAGCACTCTCTTCTTTGACTTGTGAGGAAAGAATCCTTAGAAGTCCACCCTGACCCCAGAAACGTCCCTGCACTGACAAATGCAGCTGTCAGCATTCCTCCCCCAGACAGTACCACCCCCCCAAGTTGGCCTCTAGTCTCCCTTGTTCATGTGAGGCAGGGCCGCGAGTATAATCCCTTGGGTCTATACTCACCTCCTCCAGGCAGTCTCCCTGATTTACAGCCCCCTTTGTGGCTTCTGGCTCTTCATCAGTGTAGTAATTCCTGACCCAGAGTAACCTTTTACAGCCTCCAAGACTTGTCCCCTCTCTGCCTCACTCTTTACCCTCTGCCTTCCCTGCCTAGACCCTTGACCATGAACCACAGCCCTTTCCTAAAATGGCCCTGAGAGTGGAGACAGGGCCCTTCTCTCTGGAACAGGACCCTTCTTGTGTGGCTCCTTAAAAGTGAGGTCGCTCCTCTGGGCGCCTCTCAGGCAGCATAGGTGTACCCAAGACCCAGAACAGGGGCCTGCCGGGATGGTCAGGGTCACAGTGACACCTGCTGGGAGTTCTAGGAATAGCATCTGGGGCGATGATGACAATGTGTGGTGTTTGGGGAGGGGGCAATTAATAAAACCTCCCCACAAATTTTGAAATTAGTCTCAGGTCTTGAACCTTCTTTTCCTTTACAGGGGAGAAACACAAGAGGGTATAGATTGAAGGGAGAGCACTGGAATTCCAATGGGGGTGCTCAGGAAAATTCAGGACCCCACCAACGTGAGATACAGTCCTTTGAACCGGTGGTGTTTTTATTTTTTATTTCTTTTTATAGATTTATTTATTATGTATGCATACAAGCTGCAGTGCAGGCCAGAGGTGTGGGGTGGTAAGAGGATTCACCAGAGACAGAGTGGGGAGCAGAACAGGCAGATCGACTGAAGTACACTATTTAGGGGAGCAGCGGGCGAGGCAGGAGAGGTCTGCTGTCCCATGTGGGAATCTCCCTGGCCGGGTATCGAACTTGTGCTTCAGTGGCTCTGGATAGCTTCATAGTGCCGGGCTTAACCTGTTGTGCCACCAGGGAAGCCCCCGGTGGTGTTTTTAAACTTCATTCACAGTCCAGTTTCTAGGGACATGCTTAGAAGGAAGTAAGAGACTGTTCTTTGCATTTCCACATGAAATGGACTTTTAAAGGCAAAGAACAAGTACACCCTCTGTCTATCTTTGTTTTATTGCTCTGATAAGAGGAAGGAAAGTATGGAACCCTGCAAATGTCAATGATTAGAAACAGTGCAGGTGATAATGGTAAGGTCAAAATCCAAAGAAATCAGAAGGAATAAATAATAAATAAGGCAACACAATGAATTAGCACAATACCAGATACCCGATGAATATGCAATATTGTTGGGGTAGCTTGTTGATAAAATGAAACCCACAGGGGGCCTTTCTGGTGACATAGGAGTTTAAGTCTCAGCACTATCATCACCAGTGCCTGAGTTCAATCCCCGGCCAGGGAGCTGACCCACATGGCACAGCAGACCTCTCCTGTCTCGCCCACTGTTCCCCTCAGCAGTATATTTCAGTAAATCCACTTCTTCTGCTCTCCACTGTCTCTGGTGAATCCTCTCACCTCCCACACCTCTGGACTATACACCAGTTCTTCTATACAGAAATAAATAAGTCTTAAAAAATGAAACCTGGGCCTCCCTACTCTCAGCACTATGAAGGTATCGCCAGCCACATAAATAAATAAATCTTTAAAAAAATAAATAAAACCCACAGTGGAGAGAGCCATCAGCCTCCCTGGCCAGCCAGGCTGGAGGTGGACAGAGCTGCCCAGGCCACAGCGTGATGTCCTGGTGGAACACCACCAGCTGAGCGGTGGACTTGTTAGGTGCAGCTGTGCTGCTCAGTCTCCGTGGGATAAATGAGAAATCAGAAGTGTAAAATAAGAAATTCAGGGACACAGACTTCAGTCTGTGAAATACCCTTTTGCTGCAGGCAGAGCACGTGAAGGACTCTAGCAAGGGTTTCACACAGAGTTTGTTTCCCCCTTTACCTGCACACGCAAATGTCTCCTGTAATGACAGGGCTGGGGAGATAACTGACCCCTAAGTGGGAAAATATTGGGGGCAACGGGACTGATGTTGGGAACTCAGCAGGTCTTGGTGTGTTACATCTGCTTCCCCGTCTAATCTCACTAGCGCCCCAGGTGAAACTGCCACCAGCATCGCTGCACAAATAAGGGACTTGTGGCCCAGGGAGGCTGTGTGTGGTCTAGCCAAGGTCTGGGCCGAGTAAGTAGCTTTAGCTCTCAGTAGCTCTGAGAGTCTTAGGGACTTACCCAAGGTCCCCATGAGGCAGGAGGCCAGAGGGCTGGCACGGGCGTCTGGTTGTCAGCGGCCAGAAACACTTTGCTGGGCAGCTTTGCGGTGGGAGAAGCAAGGGGCTTCATCAATAGTCGCCACCAAGGGAGAGCCCAGCCCTCCCACCTGGGGGTGGAAGCAGGCTGGGTAGATGAGTGGAGACTCCGAAAGAAAGAGGCCTCTCTGTGGTCCCTAAGATGGTGCCAACAAGCTGACAGAAAGTCATTTAAACTTGAGGCCCCTGGAGGCACTAAGGCTTCTAGGAGAGCTCTGGGGCAGAATGCAGGTGGTTCCTGGAGGGGATGGGCTTGCCGGCGGGCGGGTAGAGACTGGAGAGGAAAGGAGAAATGGGGCTGGTGGGACGCAGGGTGGGGAGGAAGGAGCCCTTCTGGGCTCAGGAATGGGGGCAGGAGGGGAGATGCAGGACCCTAGTGTGAGGCAGGAGGGGTGGGAGGCCCGCATCCCGCAGACTCGCTGAGAGCCCTTGAGCAAGTCACTTCTTCCTCTGAGCTTCATGTTTGCCGTGTGCCAAGGAAGGTGGCCGAATGACCTCTGAACCCTTTGGGCTTCACTCTGGGGGTCCGCTAGAGAACCGGCCCTTCCAGTGCTGAGCATCGGCCTCCACCCGCGGTCGCTGCGAGCAGCGGCACCGATGACCAGCAGGGGGCGCTCCTGCTGAAGGCTGGCTGCTTAGGCTGCCCTCGCCTCCTCTGTCTGCCTGACCGAGGTGTCAGGGTGGAAAGGTCCCCTTTTCTGTTCCTTCCAGTCCGCTCCGGTCATTTGCTTTTCCTCATGCTCCTTCCCACCCCACGTTCTGTGATTAGTTGGCCGGAAGACTTCTAGAATCCAGGTTCTTGGGCAGATCACTTAGCTTCTCCGTGCCTCGCTTTCCCCGTGCACAAAACGGGTTGTGAGAGGAAGAGATGAGTTACTGGGTGGGAGAGACGTCCAGCTTCAGCTGAAATAGATGTCCTTCCACCACCTTCCAGCGCAGGGAATGCTGCTTTTACCGCCCACGAGAGAGTTACAGCCACACACACCCCTCGTCGCGGCCCACCCCCCACCCCCCGTCCCCCCAGCATCGCCAGGGTTACAGTTTGCTTTAAACTTTTATTGAAAGTCCTTCTGTGCAAAGATAGGAATAATTGCTTGATTCCATATGGCACCTACCACGGTGAGTGACGCTCAACAGCTAGTTGTGGAATGATTGCTTTTTTGTTTTAATCATCTGGACAAGAGCTATGAGAAAATCCAGACGGGAGCTTCCTGTTCTGAACCACACTGGAAGGTATCTACGTTCATTCTCAGTCTCACCGCTGTTCTGTGAGGAAGACAGGGAGGTTGTATTCATTTTATGCATGAGGAAACCCAGGTCACAGAGGAAGCCGAGGACAAGGTTAAGTTAGAACCCAGGGTTCTCTGCAGTCAACCAGGTGTGCCCCACCCTGTAGTAGTGACTCCTAACCTGTAGTAGCGACTCCTATTGGAGACATGTGGTGTTACAGCCAGGACCTGGCTGTGGAATGCAGAGGGAATGAGCAGAAAAGTAGGCACCTCCTGGATGCAAACACCCAAGCTGGACAGACCAACGTAGACCATGACATTGGGTCTGGGTGGTGCAAATAAAATGTTCGAGTCAATAACACAAGGTGGAAAGGCTTAGCAAATCTCAAAAGGTGTTTCCTACTCTGAAAGCTCCAATACCTTTCAATCTACTTCTCACTCCAAAGTGAAACCCAAGATAGCAAAGAAATGGAACAATGAAAGGCTTGTCCTTACTCCTGGTCCCCATCACAGTTGGTACTTCCTTCTCCTTACCGTAGCAGCGATGAGACACACGGCCTCTGATGCCAGCTCCCTGGGTTCCAAGCTTACTAGCTGGCCAGCCCCTTAACCTCTCTGTGCCTCAGTTTCTTCATCTATAGAATGTGGCAAGGATTAAAAGAGGTAATATTCCTTTTGGACTTAGAACAATGTTGGGCACATAACGAGGCTGCCTGGTGCTCAGCACGAGCTTACACACAGAGTGTAGATAGGCTCCCTGGCACCTGTGATCTGTCTTCCCAGCAGATAGTGTGCTCCTTGAGGACAGAAATTGGCTGAATCATCTCTTCCTCCCTGGGCTTAGCATCAGATGCTCAAAGTCTGTTCAATTAAATATTGTATAGTTACACTTTATAGAAAATGAAAATGTTGCAGTGAAAATGAAGTTAATCACCTTTTCATTTGTGAGGAGTTAAGCCTGATCGTACTGTTTCTCAGAGGTAAGTCAAGGTTTGAGGGTCTCCCTGGTTTAAAGAAAGACCTCTGGGTCCTACCTGGTGGTGCAAGGGGTTAAGTCTCAGCCTGTGAAGCTATCTGCGGCACGAGTTCGATCCCCCACCAGGGAGCTTCCCACATGGCGCAGCAGACCTTCTGACTTGCCTGCTGCTCCCCTCAGCAGTGTATTTCAGTCAGTCTGCCTGTTCTGCTCCCCACTCTGTCTCTGGTGAATCCTCTCGCCCCTCCCCCACACTTCTGGCCTGCACCCCAGCTCTTAATAATAAATATGACCCCAGCTCATAAATAAATAAATATTTTATAAAAAAAAAAAGGAAAGAACTCTAGCTGGGCCACTGGAGTTCCACGCTGAGTTCCACAAAATGTGCTGTGGTCTACAGGTGTTTACCAGTCAGGGCGTTGTGAACAAACATCCCATGCAAACTTCTTTGTGTCTGTGGTTGAGAAAATGCCACCAGGTGGAGATGGTCCGTGATGGGAAGCTCCCCAAACTAGCTACTTCCTCCTGGGACCTGAACCTAAACATGGGGTCCTTTTCTTCTTACCCTTCCTTACCGAGGGCAGGAAGTCACTCCGATGCAAACTAACTAAAAAGATGTTGAGCGTGCTTCTGTTCCAAGTTGAGTCTTTAGAAAGTTATTTATAGTAAATTCCAGCATTATTTTCACTTCTGTTCCTAAGGAAGTTTTTTATTTGTCATTCTCTTGCCCTTCCTGTCTTCCTTTCTCTTTCTTTCTCTCTTTCGAGCACCTTAGTAGCTGCGCCTCGTGTGGAATATCAGTTGTAAAATGCCCCAAGGTCAAGTCTTTCATGAGTGTTGTGCTTATGGGATTCACAGGCGGGATTCACAATGTCAAAGACACATGAGAGCTGCTCAGTGCTGCTTGGCCAGATGTTCCAGTGTTCATTCATTCATTCATTCATTCATTCAAATATTTAATGATCACTCTGTGGTGGGCTGAAGCTCAGTCCCACTATGGGACAAGGTGTAGAATATCAGAGAAACAGGGGCCAGGATCTCAGTCCTTGAGGAATCTGTAATTTATGCACAGTAGGGTTGCCTAAGACTCCCCAATTCAAGGACAGTAAATTAACATAGTCTCTGGTGCAAAATTAAGCTGTGCCAATAAAGTCTCCAGATCAAGGTGGTAAGTGAGCAGTCAGAGGCGGTCAGTCAAGGTGGGCTTCCAGGAGGGGGTGTACCAAAGTGAGAAACCTGCTGCTCTTGGCAAGAGAAACATGACTGGGTGGGGGGACATGAAAGGGCACCCCTCTGCATTCAACCAGCCTCAGCTAAGCTCGAAGATGCTGCTGTATCAAGGACTGGAGAAGGGCTGCAGGCAGGCGAGGGGCAGCACAGGACACAGACACACAACCTCCACTCACAGCGTTGCTCTGGAGTGAGGAAGGTGAAGAATGGAAGGAGGAGCAGAGGTGAGAGGTCTTGACTTAGAATTGCCAGTGGTGGGGTGAACTCTGCCAACTCTGGAGCAAGCCCACGAGAGGACAGAGGCCCTTCTTACAAAGACAGAGGGAAGCCACAGGTGGACTCTGGGACTACTTCCCCTGGCCTCCCCAAATACCTTTCCTGCCAATGCTTAAAATCCCACCATGAGAGATTCATTCTTATATTCATCCCTGTTTTACCCTCCCTGTTTTAAGGAATATTTAAAATGATAAATGTTAAACATGCTTGTAAGAGAAAATTTAGGAAATACAAAGGGGATAACATTTTTAAAATCCACATTTCCAACCTCAAAGACACCCACTGTTTTTTTTAAAAAACAATTTGGGGGCTTTCTCCACCATCTCTTTTTGTTGCTTTCAAGCATGGCTGTGAGTCACGCGAGGGGCTGGAAAGCTCACTTTCACCGCTAAGCTTCAGTCCTATTTCAGGCTGATGTTCCAGAAACACCGCCAAGTGCCAGTGAGCCCCATGACTGAAGGAGGTTACTCACCTTTCTAGACATTAGCATCCTACCTGTACAGTGGGGACAGTGGCGTTCCATGCATGACCTCACAGCACCCCAGAGCCAACTCCAGTTTAATTGTGGGGGGCTGGGCTGGATGGGAGTGGTTAGTCACAAAGAGGCCTGGTGAACAAGGTTGGGTCTCGGAGAGCAGAGGAAGGCCAGGCAGAGGGGCTGGTGGGCACGCCCACACCAGTCCCTGGGTGCCCCCACCCTACTCTCAGGTCTGGCCTGGGCACCAGTATCTCGGCCCAGAGCTGCCAGGACACCCCTGCCTACTTCTTGTCAGGTCAGGTCCGTTTCCAGTGTAGCCATGAGGCGGTCAGGGGGAGACTGCCGGCCTGGGATTCATTCCTGCTGGCTCATGGCCTGGCTTTGAGGGTGGGGCACATTGAGGGGTCCACAGGGCCTGAGCCAGGCTGGGGTTTGGAGTCATGGGGAGTCTGGGGGGGTCAGGCAAATATGGATGATTGCTGAGGGTTTGCTTCAGGCCATGTGACCTCAGGCCTGGGGCAGGGGCAGGGGCAGGAGAAGAAGAAAGTCTGCAGGAGACATCCTGGAGCTGAATTTGATGCAGCCCCGCAAGCCTCAGTCACAAGTCTGTGACCTCCAGAATGCGCATGCGTGCATGCTCGGGTGGGGAGGACTCCATCCCCCAGCCGTGGCTGCCTTGGGCTAGTTAGTGGAGACAGGTACCTGCATGTGGGTGTCTAAGAATGCTTCTCTTGCATACCTGTGTGAACGTGTGGGTCCAGGAGCAGCTGTGGGTCTGCCTAGGAATTTAGGCATCCATGCGGGAGGTGTGGGGCGTCTGTGCATCACCAAAGCCCAGGCTTGTGTGTCTGTGTGCGTGCACATGTGTGTGCAGGGGAGAGGGTACTCCTATGTATATCCATGTGTCAGTGTCATAGTTTATCTCCATAGACCCATAAAGAGGTCATAGACCAGAGCCTCCTTGGTGACGCAGGGGTTAAAGTCTCAGCGCTATCAAGCTGTCACCAGCCACTGAAGCCTGAGTTTGATCCCCACCAGGGAGCTGACCCACATGGAGCAGCAGACCTCTCCTGTCTTGCCCGCTGCTCCCCTCAGCAGTGTATTTCAATAGATCCACTTGTTCTGCTCCCCACTCTGTCTCTGGTGAGTCCTCTCACCACCTCGCAACTCTGGCCTATACCCCAGTTCTTGTATGCACAAATAAAAATAAATCTTTAGGAGAAAAAAAAGGGGTTACAGACCAAGGTTATAAGCTAGCAACGATATATATTCTTGATGACCTACTATGTGCTGGACCCAGTACCAAGCTTTGGAGTTACAGGAAAAAGTTAAACACAGGCCCACTGTGGAGGAGCTTGCAGGGCAGAGGGGGAGGGGGGGAGCCACAAACTATGCTATAAGTCCCAAGGGCCACCCCTCATTTCCTTTTTCAGCGATGTCACACCACCTTGTTTGTAAAGATGACCTGTTTTCACCGCCACTCGGTCCAGTGCCCCTGGAGGGTCAGCTGCTGGCAGGTACATGGTGCCCCAGTGAGTTATGCCAAGGCCTGAGCCTCACTGTGCCTGGGTGATCCACAAAGATGTCAACATGTACCTTTTAGGAAATGCTGAAATGTGTCACTTTGGGAGAATGCGCTCCCCCCTCTTCCCCCACCTCCAGGCACATGCGTGCTTGTGCGGGCTTGTGTGGCTGACGTGGGTTATGGGCATGAGGACAGAAGGGGCAGCTGGGGCAGCCAAAGCTGGACCTTCTCCCCACTCCCGACTCCTACCTGACTCACGCAAGGGGCAGTTTCCCCACCCCCTGCCCCAGCCCAGCTGAACCTGGTCAAGGTCTTACCAGTGTGATACTGGAGCTGGGTCAGACTGGCTTGCAGAACCCACTGCTAATCTCTTCCTAACAGGGGTGGTCAGGGGTGTTGTCACATTGATGGGGTTGAAATCAGCCAGGGTGGGAATTTGTACAGCACAGAAATTGGCCCATGTACAAAGTAGACATCCCTGCACCGGCTGGAAGCAGCAGTCCTGCCTGCAGTTCTAGCACCACCAAACAGTGTGTGACTCCTCAGGGAAGCGTGAGGCATCACTCTTACCTGCACCAAAATCCTGTGAGATATTTGTCATCACCCCCATTTAATATAACCCGGGGTTCACAATTTACATGATCTGACTCCAGGTCTCTGCTCACCACACTGGGCTGTGGACCTCAGTAAACACAGCCGTGAGATTTGATGGGGCTGGCAGACTTGGCAAAGGTCATGGATTATCTCATCACCCTGCTTCTTTGACAGGACAGCTGAGCCAGAAAGGCTCCCCAGAGCTGGGGGCTTCCTCTGTGAACACCCTCTTCCCGCCAGCCCTCTCCCCCAGTCATGCTGGTGTCCACTTCAAAGCCAAGGTCGATGTCACCTGATGTTCTACATGCATGGCTGCTTTTGGGGAAACTTTAAATGCAGGTCTTGACATTTAGTGCAAGTCCTATTTTGTTTTGCTTGATTCGACCCAGCATTCAAGACTCTGGAAACCATTTTCAATCTTACTCCAGTCATTTGTCATATATCTCCCTCCTAGACCGGTCCCACCCATCCCCTTGATCACTGTACCTTCCCTGTGAGAGTTGGGGTCAAACTCTTAAAAAGAATGATGGAGACGGAGCTTAGCACTGCAGAGCTCCATCCTGTCTGACAGAGGTTCTTGGAAAACAAGCGGATTCTTCCCCCGCTCCCCATCCCCAGCTCTGCCTACCCCACTGACCAGAGAATCTGGGTTTTGTCCCGAGAACATCAGCAGCACTTTGTCAGACGCCCACCGAGGTCCATGAGCTGCACCTTGAACTTGACAGTCTCTGGTCTAGAAAAAGGGCCCCTTTTTATCCCTTTGCTCTGACCAACGGGCCGCCCCCTGCACCTCCTCCCTCCATCCCACTCAAGAGTGTCCCCCGAGCCATTAGACTTGGACCTCCCGCTCCCGGACAGCGGCTCTGCCTCAGGACCCGGCCCTGCCCCCCAGTCCCGCAGCCTGGGCAGAGACCCGCATCCGCCGGGCTGGCGAGCTGACGCCACGCGACTGCTCTGCAGACTTCAGGGGCCTTCTTCGTTCTATGTCCCCCACCACTCGCCCCTCGGGAGCGGAAGTCTTATGCGTCCCTCTGTCCGCCCCAGAGAGGCATGAACCCCCTGGCCCCCACCTAGCCCCCCATCCAGGCTCTCCAGATGCCCGGGGCTTTCCGTTTCGCCGCTTCGATCCCCGGCAGGCACCGCGTCAGGTGAGCTCTCACCTGCGGCGGGTGGGGTGGGGGAGATGGAAGCGGGGCGGGCCCAGGGCGGCGGCCACACCCTCGACGGGGCGGGGCGAGAACGGCGGCGCCAATGAGGATGGGGGGCTCGCCGCCCGGGGGGTAGGTGCCGCAAGCTCCGCTCCCGTCTCTCTCCCCAGCTCCGCCCCGCGGGGGTTTAAAGCCCGGCGGGTGGCTGGTGGCGGCGCTGCGAGAGCCGAGCGGCTCGAGGAGATGCGAGAGGGCGCCGCGCCGCCGGCACCATGCGCCCCCCGCCCGCGCTGGCCCTGGCTGCGCTCTGCCTGCTGGCGCTGCCCGCCTCCGCCGCCGCTGCCTACTTCGGGTCAGTGCCCGCGGCGCCCCCGGCCCGCGCCCCCGGCCCGCCCGCCTCCCTCTCCGGTTACCGCTGGGTCAACTTCACCTTTCCGTTGGCCCCGGCCCAGGGCGGGATCTCGAACTCAGACCTTAGTCCCCGCAGGACCCGGAGCTGCGTCTCCCGCTCCGCGGCTCAGGCCCGGACCCCAGCTTCTTGCGTCCCCTCCCCGCCTCTCTTCTCACCCCGCGGGGGCCAAGGCTCTACCCTGCATACCTCGCAGGGTCTCGGACCCCTTCCCACAAGCACCCGGACCCCCCAAGGGTGTCCGACCCTGGCCGGTCTGTCCCGGCGCGCCCTGTGGCCGTCGGTCTGGGCGTCCCTCCCGCGCTCTGATGACCGCTCCGGATCCTCACTGGTGCCCTGTCCGCCCACCTCCTGGGCTCAGCCCTGCCACAGTCCTGGCCTCGGACTTGCTCCCCACCCTCTGCCTTCGTCCCGCAGGGCGGAAACCCAAAAGTCTGGGTGAATGGGCGGGGGTGGGTTGTTTCCAAGGCTGGGAAGGGAACAGCGCTCTCCAAAGGGAATGAGGGAACCGCGGATGATGGGCAATGTCGGCTGGAGGGAGATTCAGTTCGCTGGGGAAACCCGCTCAAATCTCTGATCTGGGATGGGGTGAATTCTCAAGAGAATGAGGAAGAGAGAGAATGAATTGGAGAAGGAAGATCAGAATCGGGGTTGACACCTGGAGAAAGAGCCGGGCGGGAGAGGGGAGTGTTTGGAGGGAAAGCTATAGGGCAGATGTCCCTTGTCTGACCCTGAGTTGTAGGAACTCTGGGTGGGAGATAGGGTCGTGGGTGTGAGAGTGCTTTCCTGGCCCCACCCAAAGTCTGCTACAAATGTTTGCAGTCTGTTACTTTAGATTTTGTCACTTTTTGTGATCTTCACCCTAAATCAGTGTGAGGTTTGTAGTCTGACTATGGCAAGGGCAAGACAACACCAAGCAGCGACTTGCAGAGACTGCCCTTAGGGACCCGCAGGGAGGGGCATGCACTGGCTAGAGTCAGGCCAGCGGCTCATTTCCAGGTCATGACCCCTGGGTGAAACGTGCCTTAGCTGTGGGCAGTGGCCTCTCCTGGAATATGTGGGGGTTGGGGGAGGGTTGTCAGCCAGGATCCTAGCTCTGGGCTCCACTTGCTGGTGACCTGGGAAGACCACTAAGTCTCTGGGCCTCAGTAACCCCTTTTGGTCAGAGAGGGGACTGAATTTCACACCTGAATTCCATCACTCCCAGAACAGTGCACATACACTTTTGGGTTGGATTATTTTAGGTTTGGAGGTGCTGCTGCTGTTTCAGTGGGCAGGAAGCGGGCACAGGCGCTGGGGTGAACCCCTAACTCTGCCACTTGTAGTATGTGCTCTTGGCTAGTCTGTGTCTCAGTTTCTCATCTGTAAAATGAGGATAGCAGTGACAGGTTCACAGGAGAACTACGTGAGTTAGTACATGCAAAGCACTTAGAACAGTAACTAGCATATTTAAGTGCTCAGCTAGTGCAAGTGATGATGGCGATGACGAGGACGACAACACTGATGATGACGGGGACAGACGCTCTATCTTGATAACCCAGCTCGCCAGTGTTCCTGAGCTGCAGTGGAGAGGGGAGGATAAATGGTGCCTGCATCCTCTTAGACACCAGCTCATTTCCACATTTCTTTTGTTTGCTTGGGGTTAGGGTTGGGGATGGGGTGAAAGCCAGGTGGGGGCAAGGAGGAGGGGCTTCTTCTCTCCTGGCCTCATTTGGCTGGTCTGCTTGGCTGGGGAAGGAGTATGCAACAGGGCATAGGGCTGGAGTTTGAACAAGGGGGCACATGATGGCTGATTAGGCCTGGGTTAGGGTGGAAAGGGATCATATGACTATCGGAGCCACTTCCGGTTGGTAAGTCCAGATGGGCAGAGACGGGAAAGTACACACAAGTCACCACCCCAGTCTGGGGAACAGGACAGATCCTTGGAGAATAAGCTGAAGTCGGGCCTTTGTGCTCCTGTGAAGTTGGTCTCAGAGAATAAGCAAGATTCAGCATCAGTCAGCCCAGAAAGCCCTATTGTGACTCCATCAAGTCAGGCTTTCCAGCTTCTGGTCAGAATTTGCTCTCGGAAGGAATCTGGTGTCAGTCATTTACACCGTAGTATAAGAATGTGAGGCAAGGTGCTGCTCCTTCTCCAGGTCATTTGCATTTGAAGTCCCATTTCTGATTATAAGATGAAATGTTTTGCACATTGATAAAAGAAAATTCAACCATCAGGAGAGTAGGTGAGGCAGTCTTGGGGTCTTTGTAATTATAGAATCATAGACTTGAAAGCTGGATGTGATCCCAGAAGGATCTCTGGTCTAACTCTTTGCCCCAGGAAGATCATGTATTATTATTACCATTTTCTAGATGAAATAAACATCCTCCCCAAAGCACAGCGAGCCAGCAGTTGCTTCTGCTGCTTTTGTACAAATCTACTGTTAGTGGTGGTAACATAATGGGATTGCAGTTTACAAATCCCTTTCTCAGACAGTCCTCTCTCATCTGATTCTCAGAGCCATTTCTGAGGTATATAGGATGGGTGTAAATAGTTCCCCAAAGGAACTGAAGACCAGGGAGTTTCAGCAATCCCCCCTATGTCACACAGCAAAGTGGAAGAGAGGCAGAATAGGAACCAGGTGCTGCCTCCGGGTGGGCTCTTCACTTACCAGGAGAAACAGCTGCAAAAGAGCTGCAGAGGGTGAGGGGGTAGAGGGTGGCCCCCTCCCCTGCTTGGTTAACTCTGTCACCCTCTTAGCTGTGGTCGGTGAGTGAGGCCACCATGTTCTCCTCTGCCCTCAGCAGTGAGAAAGGAGGCACTGAGCCCTGCTGGGGAGTTGGGTGGACTCCCGGAAGGCACTCTATGCCCGCGATGGTGGGTAGACCAGAAGTCGGGGGCCTGGCTTTGATGGAACTTGGGATCACTCTCAAGCATTGACCTGGGTCAAGTCACTTGCCTCAGAGGTCTTTAGTACCTGGAGATCCCAGTGGTCCCTGACCCTAACAGGCTTGTCCTAGCCTGGAAGTCTAGGGTTGCTCAAGAGCTCAGATGACTTGTGAATTTTTTTTAAGATTTATTTTATTTATTTATGCATACAAGAGCTGGGGTGTAGGCCAGAGGTGCTGAGGGTGAGAGGATTCACCAGAGAGAGTGAGGAGCGGAACAGATAGATTGGCTGAAATACACAGCTGAGGGGGGCAGCAGGAAAGATAGGAGAGGTCAGCTCCCTGGCTGGGGGATCGAACTCCTGCTGCAGTGGCTGCTGATAGCTTCATGGTGCTGAGATTGAACCTCTTGAGCTCCCAGGGAGGCCCTGACTTGCGAATGCTTTAGCTAGCAACTTCTGTGGTATTTTAGAAATGAACATTCTCTGTGATATGTGACAAACTGAGCACACCAGAAGCCTTGTCACCAAACCAATCTTGAAGTCGTCCCAATGGCTTTGGAACTAGAAATAGTTCTTATGGAGGCAACATGGTAAATCATTCATGTTGGTGGTGTTTTTAAAATGTGTGACCTCTTTGCTGGTTGGGTTCATTTTCTTTCTTGGGATGGTACAGAAAAGTTTGTGAAAACAGACTTCTAGACCTGAGTTTGAATTCTGGCCTTGCCCTTGCTAGCTGTGTGACTTTGAGCAAATGTCTTAGCCTTAGGCTTAGGATAGTGACAAGATTCATCCTAAAGATGGATGAGAGGCTTAATTGAGACAATGGATGAAAAGGTACTTGGCACATACTAAGTGCTCAGGACAGGCTCTTTTTTTTTTAGTATCTGTGTTTATATAGTGCTTAATGTTTTTTTCCTCACCACCACCTCTTACACCCCTTGATCCTTCCTCCTTTCCCGACCTTTTTTTGCTTTTTTAAAAAAGATTTATTTACTTATGCATACAAGAGCTGGGGTGCAGGCCAGAAGTGTGGGGAAGGGTGAGAGGATTCCCCA
Source organism: Scalopus aquaticus (assembly GCA_004024925.1). Lineage (NCBI taxonomy): Eukaryota > Metazoa > Chordata > Mammalia > Eulipotyphla > Talpidae > Scalopus > Scalopus aquaticus. The sequence continues at coordinate 44,801 of PVIJ01003493.1, forward strand.
GAGAATCCTCTGAGGAAGAAGAACAGGCAGATTGACTGAAATACACTGCAGAGGGGAGAAGCAGGCGAGACAGGAGAGGTCTGCTGGGCCATGTGGGAAGCTCCCTGGCCAGGGGTTGAACTCGAGGCCATCTCCTTTCCTGTGTTTAATCTCAAAAGCTTCACTTAATTTATCAGTGATCACTAGTTTTATAAGTATTTTACTTTGTGGAATTGTCCAATATACAACTGTCCAATATTTGTCTTTGTCATTTTGACTTGCCTTACTATACATAATTCTCTTGAACTCCTTCCATTTTTTAAAAAGATGTTATTTATTTATTTTTGTGTAGAACTGGGGTGCAGGCCAGAGGTGTGGGAGGTGAGAGGATTCACCAGAGACAGAATGGGGAGCAGAACAGGCAGATCAACTGAAGTACACTGATGAGGAGAGCAGCAGGCAAGACTGTAGAGGTTTGCTGTGTCATGTGAGTTAGCTCCCTGGCCAGGGATAGCACTCAAGCTGTTGAGGTGGGCCATAGTGCTGGTAGTGATGAGACTTAGCCACCAGGGAGACCCCCTTCCATTTTGTTTTAAATGGCAATACTTCATCCTTCTTTATGGCTGAATACTATTCCATTGTGTGGATATACCACTTCTTGATCCACTCTTCTATCACTGGACACTCAAGTGGTTTCCATGTCCTAGCTATTGTAAACATTGCTGCAATAAACATTGTAGAGCATAGAAGTTATTGAGTTGGTGGTTTCATGTTCTTTGAGTAGATGCCCAAGAGTGGGAATGCACCGGGTCCTATAGTATTTCCATTTTTAGTTTTTTAAGGTAAATTATTCAGCTCACTTTCCAAAATGGCCACAGCCATTAACATTACCACCAAGAGTATAATTGGGCTCCCCTTTGTCTGCACCCTCTCCTGCATTTGTTGTGAGTCTTCTTAATATGTTCCATTCTCACAGAAGTGAGATGCCATCTCATTGTGGTCTTGACCTGCATCTCCCCTATTAGAAGTGGTGATAAACATTTTATCACATATCCATCGGCCTTCTGGACCACTTTTTTTGTAAACTATCTGTTCAGCAAGTTCATGCTGGTGGTTGCTGGGGTTCTAAACATTATCCTGAACTGTGGCAGTGTCATCATTGTGAAGAAGAAAAACACAATCCCCCCTCCCCCCCAACCCAACATTACAACAATAAAATGCCCACATTCAAATTGCACAGCTTGGGTTATAATAAATGTAGAGCCCTGTGTAGCTACAACCACAATTACTCTATAGAACATTTCCATCATCCCAAAGGATGATGTGCTCTTGTGCTACTTTGTATCGACCCTCTCTATCAGCCCCAGGATATTGTTTCTTTGCTTTCTGTCACTATAGGTTAGTTTTGCCCATTGTAGAATTTCTAGTAAGTGAAATCATATGGTATATAATCTCGTATGTCCTGATTCTGTTGCTCAAAATAAAGTTTTCTTTTTTTTTAAGATTTATTTATTTATACATACAAGAGCTGGAGTGTAGGCCAGAGGTGTAGGGTGGTGAGAGGATTCACCAGAGACAGAGTGGGGAGCAGATTAGACAGATTGATTGAAATACACTGCTGAGGGGAGCAGAGAGCAGACAGGAGAGGTCTGCTGCGCCATGTGGTCAGCTCCCTGGCCAGGGTTCCAACTGGTGCTGCAGTGGCTGTTGATAGCTTCATAGTGCTGAGACTTAACCCGTTGAGCCACCAGGGAGGCCCTCAAAATAGTTTTTGAAATTTATCCGTATTTTTGTATATATCAGTAGCATATTCTTTTTCTATTTCTGAGTAGTATTCCATTGTGTGTTTGTTCATTCATCAACCAGTTGATGGGCATTTGGGTTGTGTCCAGTTTAGGGCTATTCCAAATAAAGCACCTACAAACACTCATGCACATGTTTTTTGTGTACTATGTTTTTCCCTCTTGTATAAATACTTAGGATTGAGTTTCTGGGTCATATGTTTAACTTTATAAGAGAGTTGAATACTATAAATACTATTCCAAAATGGTTGTACCGGACCTGCCTGGTGGCGCAATGGGTTAAGTCTCAGCACTGTGAAGATATCCACAGCCACTGCAGCATGAGTTTGATACCTGGTCAGGGAGCTTCCCACATGGCTCAGCAGACCTCTCCTGTCTCTCCCGCTGCTCCCCTCAGCAGTATATTTCAGTCAATCTGCCTGTTCTGCTCCCTACTCTGTCTCTGGTGAATCCTCTCACCACCCCACACCTATGGCCTACACCCCAGCTTGTATGCATACATAAATAAATCTGTTTTTTAAAAAGTGGTTTTACCACTTCACACAGTATGCATGAGAGTTCCAGTTGCTCCATATTCTTGTCATCGACTGTCAGTCTCAATCTTGGTCATTTTAGTGGGTACGTATTGGTATCACACTGTGGTTTTAATTTGCATTTGATGAATGGTATGTTGAACAATTTTTCATGTGAGTGTGGGCCATTTGAATATCTTTTTCAGTGGGTTTTTTGTTTTGTTATTGACTTGTAAGATGTCGTTAGCTATCTTAAATATAAAGACACTATTGGTAGTATTTTATCCCTATCTGTGGCTTCCCTATTCATTTTCTTTTTGGTATCTTCTGGAGAACCAAACTTTTTGTTTTGAAGTACAATATTTTAACTTTTTTTTTTGCAAGCTGGGGTGTAGGCCAGAGGTGCAGGGTGGTGAGAGGATTCACCAGAGACAGAGTGGGGAGCAGAACAGACTGAGGGGAGCAACGTGTGAGGCAGGAGAGGTCTGCTACACCATGTGGGAATCTCCCTCTCCGGGTATCGAACTCGTGCTGCAGTGACTCTGGACAACTTCATAGCACTGCGCTTAACCTGTTGCACCACCAGGGAGGCCCAAGATTTTAACTTTTTAAGTACGGTTTGTGCTTTTTCTATGCCCTGTAAGAGAAACCTGCCTGTGGAGGTTGTGAAGATTTCCTTCTAGAGGCTTTGTAGCTTTAGTTTTTATACCTAGATCTATGATTCTTTTTGAGTTAATTTGCATAGTGTGAGGTAATGGTTGAAGTTTATTGGTATTGTTCCAACACCATTTATTGAAAAGATGATCTTCTCCTTATTGCCTTCTTTGTTGCAAATTATTTGATCCAGTATATGAGGGCATATTTTTGGGCTCTGTTCCATTCCATTCATCTTTATACTTATCTAGGCCAATACCACACAGTTTTGACTATTGTAGGTGTATAATTCTTGAAACAAAGTACTGTAGGTTCTTTATCCTTTTCAGAATTTTGTTTGGCTATTCTAGGTCTTTTATATTTTGAAATAAATTTTAGTATCAACTTGTCAACACAGGACAGTCAGCTGGGATTATTGATGGGGATCTCATTGAATCTATAAATCAACTTATAGCATATTGACATTCTAACAATATTCAGTCTACCGATTTATAAATAGGCCCTATTTCTCTATTTAGGGCTTTAAATTTTATTTTGTTTCAGCAGTATTTTGTAATTTCCAGTATGTAGATCTTGCAAATGTTAAAACAAAATAAGACCCCTATATGTTTTATCTATTGTTTTTTAGTAAAAAAAAAAAAATTAGAAATTGGGTTTGGAGAAAACCAGGGTTGGAAGAGAAAGGGCAAAAGAAATTTTATTGTTTTGGGGTGGTAGACTGAAAGCCAGAAACGATAAGAATCATTGTGTTTGGGAAGGAATTTAGGCCGGCTTGTTCCTGGCTGAGCTGTAACCCCGGAGGAGCTCGGCTCAAGAGTTGGGCGATAGGTCAAACCAGCCTCTTCAGGGGAGGGTGCTGGCCTTTTTGAGGCTGAAGGGAGGACAGAGTGGGAGGAAGCAGGGCAGAAGGACTCCTGAGCTAGAATCTTCCAAGGAAGCGAGGTCCAGGTGCCAGTAGCATTATGTGCTCAGGTAGTGTTGGGTTCAGGAGGAGGCAGGCCAAGTGCTATGAGGGGCACCCCTACCCTGGCATCAGTCTGTGCAGGATGGGAGGCCACCCAACAACTGCTCCAGTACAAAGAGCCCTGGACTTAGAGTCAGACCCATGGGGTTCACATCCTATAGCCAACCTCTTCCTGACTGCACCCCGGGCAAGCCAGTGAACTGACTCACAGTCTCCATCTATGAAATGGGCAGGTCCTCTGTTTGTAGTGTTGTTAAGATGGTTAAATAACTGTCTATAAAATTGCTGACATACTACCATCTGTAAAGAGACCAAGAAACCCAGTGGTCTATCTTAGAGTGTCTCAGTTAAGGGGAGTCTTTGGTGCCTTCTTTTCCTTCTCTTCCTCTTTATCCCAGTCATTGTACAATTTCAAAGAAGTAGAATCCTTCCTGTGCACACTGCTTTCTGTCCAGCTTCTCATTTAACCATTGTGACAGCCCAGGTAGGTAGGTAGGTGTTTGCCTAATTATCCTCATTTACATACTAGGGGATGGCTCAGAGAGGCTGAGAAACTTGCCAAAGTCACACAGCTAATGGCTGGCAGCGGCAAGATTTGAATCTAGACTGTCAGGCTCCAGACCCAACCTCTTCATCTCTGCCTTGTGCTGCCTGTTGAGTCCCAACGAGGCCTCCAGCCCCTGGGCGGCTCTGACTCCGAGTCCTCCACCCTGTCACCCACCCCCTTTGCTTGGCATATGTCATAGACACCTGTGATACTGCCTGTCTTAAATGCTTGGTCGGCTTCCCAGTTTTTCATGTGCTTATAACTCTACTTCATACATAGCTAGGTTTGGGGACCCTATTATCACCCAAGCCCCCCCGTCCATTGCATTGCTTTCTGGTCCACAGCCCCCTTTCCCCTTCACAGCCCCCACTGCCACAACCCCTTCTCTGCCCCATCTTATTGTTCTTTCTCCTTCTCCTTGCCCTGGCTCTCCTGAGCACACGCTGCTCTGTTGGCCCAGCCCCTCTCAGGGGTAGGAACTGGCAGCCAGGCAGAGGCTTGTCCCCAAGACCCCAGAAGTCAGCCCCAGCTGGCCTTCCAAGGTGGCAGCAGAAATGAGCTGGGGGATAGGCAGCCACCTCCAGCCTGGCTCCATCCCTGGAGAGACTGTAGGGGGAGCACCAGGGGAGATGTCAACCTCCGTGTCCACCCACCCCTGGAAGTCCCAAAGAGCCTGGTTTCGCGGCCACGGCAGAGGAGAGAAAGAATCAATACTCCCCAAAGTGACCAGATGTGTTTCAGAATTCAAAATTGGGGGGATTTTAGAAAGGTCATAGAATGCATATGCCATGTGTAATATAACATTTCTAGCAACGTCCAAGGCAGAACCCCATAATCGGACACTTTATTATTTTTGCAGAAAAACATCTCCATGTTGGGAAAAATAAAGACCATAAATATTCTCACTTTGGTTCAGGATGGGACTTGCTTCCCTATGAGCTCCCCACAACTGCACAAAGTTCGTACCATGGAGCTTTCTGGAGCTGGGAATTGTGAGGCTTGTGAACCTGTGGCAAACTTTCAGCACGCGTCATCACAAGAGGTTGTGCCAGCTGAGTTTTAAAGAAATACTTGGTCCAAGATCTTGGCTGGTCGTTGTTGGTGTCAGAGGGGGGCTCCAGCTTCCCGAGTGCAGCTGGTTCCCAGGAACTGAAGTTCAGAGGCAACTGACCTGGCTCTCCGGCCCCGACGTCACGGCTCCCCACAGAGCTGAGCAGGCCAGAGGACCTGGAATCTGTACTGGGGACGTGAACTTCCATCAAAACCTGACGGCGGGGAGAACCAGGGGACATGGCCACCCCCAGAGGCAGTCTCCCCCAGAGCCATACCCTCTAAAGCCTGCCTGCCCAAGCTCAGGAAGGTTTGGGGGCTTATGCGGCCCTGCCACCTGAGAGCAAGACGCAGGAAGCCAGTAGAGTGGGGGGCATCCAAGGGGAGACTGTGGTTGGACATTGGCAGCCGTCAGGTGTCAGCTTGGGGTGGGGGTCTGAACTGGAGACGGAATGGGGTAGTCCTCAGGGAATGAGAAACCACGACCTCTATCAAGGAGCTTATAGGACACTTGGAGAGACTGTCTGTACTTGGAGGAGAAAGAAAAAAGTGTGAGCTATACAGAACTGGTGGCACTGTGTCTGCCAGAGTGCAGGAAGACAAAGAAAGAGGATAAAGTGGTATGGGACAGGCAAGTAAGGCAGACTTCTTGGAGGAGGAGGGTAAGTATGAAATCTAGAGCTGGATAGGGCCTCTGGATTATTTTTCCTATTTCCTGAATTTTTGATTCAATTATTGAAAAGGCAGTGGCTGTAATAGAGTTTAGGAGACCCACAAGGGCTTTTGGGCTGGGGAAGGGATCCCAAGCAGAGGTTATAGCGTGAAGAAAGATATGGAGGTTGGACTGAGTTCCCTATGGCAGGAGAGAGGAGGTACCCTCTGCTGTATGCCTGGCTGGTTGAGTCCAGGATGGCCCAAGATGGGGAGCTGTTCTGGTCCTGCTCTGGAGGGCCTGGCTCTATTCCCAAGGGAGCCCTGCAAGCATCCCTGGGACTGTGCTGAGCCCCTCTGGCCCTCCTGGTGCATGTGCCTGGAGGAGCTCCTTGATCAGCTTGGGAGGTTGCTGCCCACCGGGCCATCCCTGAGACCTGCAGCGGGCAATGGAATCACAGCCCGGGACATCACCGCTCAGCACATCTGCAAACGATGCCTCCCCCCTGAGTGGGCCACACAAAGCAGAGGGCCCACGGCCCAACCTGAGCCTGCCTGTCGTTGGGGAGGAGGGTGACCAGAGCCAAGGGAGCACTCAGGAGCTAGTTAGTTGGTCAATTTACCATCGTTAAGTAAATTAGCTAGTATTCAGTCCAGCAGCCGGAAATACGGGGTGGACAGAGCCAGGTGGGGGTGTTGCTTGCAAGAGGAGGTCCAGCTTTAGCAACTGCTTGCCTCTCTGTACAGCACCCACCTTTTGTCTCCTAAGCTGTTCTTCCCCTAGGTTGGGACTGGGCCTATGGACCCAAGAAGCTAGGGAAGGGGGCCTCCCTGGTGGCACAGTGGTTAAGTCTCAGCACTATGAGGCTGTCCGTAGCCACTGCGGCACAAGTTTGATCCCCAGCCGGGGAGCTTCCCACATGGTGCAGCAGACCTCTCCTGTGTTGCCTGCTGCTCCCCTCAGCAGTGTACTTCAGTCTATCCACCTGTTCCTCTGCTCCCCACTCTGTCTCTGGTGAATCCCCTCTCCCCCCACCTCTGGCCTACACCCCAGCTTGTATGCATAAGTAAATAAATCTTTAAAAAAAAAGAAGTTAGGGGAAGCTTGTTTTTAGGGCTTTCAGCACCCGTTTTCTCTACCCTCTGCCCTCCCTATCTCATGCGCCCCGTCCCTTTCTCTCTTCCTCATCCTAGACCCTCTTCTTCAATCCTTTATCTGGCAAAGCATGTTTTCGGCTACTGATTTGGTATCCAACTCTCACACTTTAGTGTGAATAGGCAGCCACTTCTCTTAACTGAAAAGAGACTGAGTTTTATAACAGAGGTGTGTAGTGTTTTAAAAATTTTTTAATTTAATTTATTTTCTTAATAAATTTATAGTTTACAGCACTGTATGACTCTGGGGAATAGGCTCACGTGCCCTCAGGTGTATATCATCATGCCACACCCACCCCAGAGCACCCACAGTCCTTTACCATGTAACATATCCTAGTAGCCTCAGTTCTACACTTGTATTCTTTTTAAAAAAAAGATTTATTTTTTAATTTATTTATGTATGCAATAACTGGGGTGTAAGCCAGAGGTGTGTATGTGGGGTGGAGGGGTGAGAGGATTCACCAGAGACAGAGTGGGGAGCAGAACAAGCGGATTGATTGAAATGCATTGCTGGGGGGAGCAACAGAAAAGGCAGGAGAGATCTGCTGCGCCATGTGGGTCAGCTCCCCGGCCGGATTGAACTCGTGCCACAGTGTGCTGAGACTTAACCCCTTGTACCACCCGGGAGGCCCCCACACTCATATTTCTAGGCTTTGTTTTGGTTGTCAGTTCTTTTGGTTTGTTTCTCTGTATTCTACACATGAGTGAAACCATCCAGTATTTGTCCTTACCCTCTGGCTTATTTCACTTAGCATAATCCCTTCAGTTCCATCCGTGTTGCCACAAATGGCAAGAGTTCATCCTTTTTTATAGCTGAATAGTATTCCATCATGTCCATGGGCTGTAGTCTTTTTGACAAAGGATCCTTCTCTCCCTGAGTCCCATCTCTGGGGTTGCCCGTTGGGAAGAGGAGTCCTGGCCAGACTTCCTTCCCTAGACACCTACCTGTCTCATGTCCCTATCACCTTTGAAATTTGCTGTAGTGGTGGTTGACTTTGCTTTCCTGAAGTGTTGCATTGAAACAGAAAGCAGAAACTGCCAGGCTTAAGAGATGAAATTAGGAGGCCTGGGCACAGTACCAGTCCTTCTGTTAACTTAGTGGGTCACTTTGGACAATTCATTTTATTTAATCCCCTGGGGCACCAGATAGGTTAAAGCTCCTTCCCCCTGCTTCCTCCAGAAGACTCTGGGGTATCTCCCAGGAGCCATCAGATCAAAACCTCTGGACTGAGTGTTCCTGAAGGGTCTTTGCAGCCCTCACAATTCCAGTGCTCTGCCTTGGGCCAGGCGGGGAGCTAGGGGAGATGTGTGGAATCCCAGGCTGGTAGAGCAAGGGATTTCTCTGCACAGGACTGACTTTGGGGGCCCTCTGTGGCCACCGTACCACTCTGTACACTGAGAGCGAACTTCCTCTCCTCAGCTTCAGCCTGACCCTGAGTGGGGAGGGAGAGAAGCAGGAGGGAGGGAAGGGGGGGCATTTCCTCCACAGATGCTGTGCTAGCCAAGCTCAACATGGAGCCTGTTGAGATGCAAAGCATGCTTGCTGTGGCGGCCTGGCTGCCCACTCTGATGCCATCCTCAGCGGGCAGCCCCCTCTGTGTCTGAGAAACAGGAAGTGCGGAGACAAAGCCCACAGCTGGGCCAGGCTCTTTCTCTCAGAGCCTGGGGCGGAGTGGGGGTGGGACGGCTGGGGACCAGATTTAGACCTCCAGGGGGTACATGGGCTCCTGAGGCTCAGAGCTGGGGAGGAAAGGAAGACTGGGTGCGGGGGGCACTGAGGGTCCAGGTAGGGAAGTGGTGCGTTGTCTTGTTTATTGTCTTCTGTGGTTGGATAGGGCATGGGCCTGAGCTCAGGGAGTCCTTCCTATTTGTATTTAAATGAATGAGCAGGAGAAGAGCAAATGCAGGCAAGGAGGGAGGGGAGGGAGCTGCAGGAAAGGTAGGCAGGGGAGCGGCCCAAGTGCCAGGCTGCTCTCTAGGGACATCCTCGGAGGTGTGAATCCCGCAGAGCAGAAAGGGTCTGGGAGATGGAGATCGGCTGCCCCTCGTTGCTGTAAGTGTCCGGTCCCCACATGACAGCAGGCGGGGAGAGCAGGCTGGGTGGCTGTTGAGGGGCCCCTCTCACCTCTGCAGAGGGACTTCCCAGAGCATATGCCCTCTCTTTCCAGCCAGGCACTGCCCACACCAACTCTCCCTGCTGGGAAGAGGTGGGTAATGGTGAGGGGCGGGGTCGTGTAGGGGGATTTAGTGAGGGCTGGGCGAGGTGGGCTGAAATGTTTGAGATGAAAGCACAAAGGGGGCACTTACCATGCAAATGGCCCTGCAGCGGAAGCCTGTTATCGGGAGCATCTGATAGGGTTTTGGAGGGCCAAGGCCAAGGCTCCAGGCAGGGCAAGGCTTTCCTGGTTCCCAGGTAGCTGCCTGCAGTTGGCATGAGCCCTGGTGCCAGGCACAGCTCTTGGCCCCTCCAGCTAAGGGTCCGACACTCTGGCATTACCTGGGACCCTGGGAGCCGCCAGCCTTGTCCTGTGCCACCCACCAACTCACCCACCCACATCCTGGGGTCAGTCTCCCCTGGAACCACCAGACCCTCTCGAGCAGAAATCAGGATGGGGGCAGGTATGGGAGAACAGAGCCTGGGGCTGCCCAGGTGCGGGACACGCTCTCAAGCTGCCAGGTCTTCCCCAGCTAGCCGGGAGTGCTCCCTGGGGGCCCCTCCTTTCTCCTCCCCTCCCCCAGGCCTCCCAATAGGGCAGGCTGAGACGGCAGAAGTCAAGTTCTCAACCAGACGGTGCTGGGCATCCGATCTGGGTCCCTGAGCAGCCACCGGTTGTTGTCTGGGAAGCTGAGCTAGTTCAAAGCTTTCTTCTCTCTCCCCAGCTCCTCCGGCCTCAGGAGGGCTGAATAATCCTGAATCCAGTTGAGTTTCCTCGGGGCGATGAGCTCCTTGAGGGCAGAAGTGCGTCCCAGCACCTGGCACAGCCTGGCACATAGCAGATACTTAGCAGTCACACTGATCTGGAGCCCACTATGTGCCAGTGACTGTCCTAAGAGCTTTACAAGCGAACCCTCACAGCAGGCCTGCGAGGGAGCTACGGTTACCTCTTCCCTTCACAGAGGAGCCGCAGAAGGGACGGGCTTCACCCAAGGCTGCGCAGCTAGTAAGAAGAGCAGCTGGGACTTGAACCTGGGCAGCCTGCTTCCATCATGTTCCGCCACTAGTCAGGTGCTTTATTGGATGGCAGGGGCTCAGGGGCCAAGTGGGTACCTCTGAGGTCACCACTGAGAAAGTGCAGCCCTGGGACAGGACTGCTCAGGCTGGAACAGGCCCTGAGGCCCAGGCCCAAGGGTCCCCACACTCTAGCTGGTGGGGGGTTTCTTCTAGGGTGAGCTCCATTTCCTCTCAGAGGTCTAATAGTCCTTTGGGACTTGCTGACAGTGAACCCAACAGTCTCCTGGGAGGCTTTCCCCAAAGCCTGGGAGAACCTTCTTTTGTTTCCTTCAAGGTCATCCCAGATGGGGGAGCTTTAGCCAAAACTGTAGACAGGGTGAGTGTGAAAGGGGGCAGAGGGAGGAAGGGCCAGGATTGGATGGAGCCGATCTGGAGGTGAGGACATGTGTGAGATGAGGCCCGGCGGGGCACCCTTAACTTTGGGGCAGGTGAGGTGCCCCGGGAAGTAGCTGGGTGGCTCTGAGGTCAAAGCCAGAGGAGCCTCACAATGTGTGGGTGGTGGTTTAGACTGAGAGCAGGGGGCACAGCTGGAGGCAGAGAAGGGAAAAGAATGGAGCTGGTCGTATGGGGTGCTGCTTTCTTCATGGGAAAAGAGAGCCGGAAGTCAGCCTGGAGGAACTTGGAAGCAGGCAAGGGGGCGGCTGGCGGGGCCAAGGCACGTGCAACCCAGGGGGGATGCAGGCAGCCCGGGGCACTTGCGGCCTGGAGGAGCACTGGCTCCCCGGCCCAAGAGAGCAGTCAGCAAGCGCCCCCCCCCCCCCCCGCCCACTCTTGGGTTCAGACACTGGGCACTCGCTTGGCTGATAGTGTGGGAGCTGACCACAGGGCGTGTCTTCATTAAAACCCCCAATTTCTTCCGGATCCGTTGGCTCTTCTCTGGTTGTACATCTTACCCCCACGGGGCTAAACTAACCAGTGTGCAATTTGAATTTGGCCGAGAGGCCATGGGCAGGGTTCTCAGGCCTGGGTGCCAGCGAGGTGGCTTCTCCCAGGGAGGGGATCATGCGCACTGACTTGGAACAGCCTGGACCCTGCAGCACCTGGAGTTCTTCTGAGGTCCAGGAAGAAACCTTCCCTGGGAGATGCCATGGTTGGGCATGCGCAGAATTCACTGGCACAGTTTAAGGAAATGGGTTGAGGGGCCTTGTAGATGTGGGGGTGTTATTTTTTCAAAGGAGCTATGGTTCCAAACCCAACACATAAAAGGGCATCCCACCCCTGGAAGGCTTCTCGGGGTCTTCTCAGGCCCAGTGGCCCCCTAGTAATGTCAGGAGCTTCTCTGAGAGCAGCCTTGGGTAGACCAGGAAGCCGCGGCCCGAGGCCTCTGTGTGGTTGGCTGCCTTTCCTGACCATTAATCACTACTAAGTGTCATTACCGCTAATAAAATTAACGGACTTTATACTGGACTCCCGGGGCATCAATCACAGGGTCCATTACCTGAAATTAAAAAAGCAGGTGCTTGTTGATGGAAGACAGGGTGTTTGCTAAGCCGACTCACAAGTGCAGCCGGGCACCCTGAGCTAGCGAAACCAACTGGCCTTGATACTGAGCTGCAGCTTGCACTGTCCCAGACTGGAACACAGCTACCTCTCAGGAAGACCAGGGGCTGGGCGCTCCCCACATTTTCCTTCCCTCTGCTCTGACTCTTACCTCTGCTCATCTCCATGCCTTTGTTTCGTTCTCTTTCTTTTGCTTTGGGTCAGCTTTCTCTGCTTATGCTGAGTTACAGATCCAGTGATTCAAAGGAAGTGAGAGAAAGGACTTGTATGCTGGTTTAATGCAAATTCCAAATTCCCAGGGAAAAGACTGATTGGTCCAGCTTGGGTCAGGTGACCCTTGTTGGTCCAATCAAGAGGCCAGAGCAGCAAGGTCACATGGTATATTGATAAAACAGTCCACAGGGGCCAGCTAGTGACCATGCAGCTGGAAGGAACAGGTGGACTGTCAGTCCAACAGGTATTGGCAATAATAATTTAGAAGTCTTAATAAGAAACCCTCAGAAAGTGGTAGATAATTATGCACCATATAGCATATAATATAGATAACAAAATAGAATGTATCTGTGATGATATTATTTTTTGTTGTTAAAATAGTACTTGAGATAGGCCTTGAGTGTTGTATGGCCCAGCTGGCCAAAATTCCCATCAACCCCCTTGTTCTCTCATCTTCAGTCAGTGGCTCCAAAGGCCATTTTGGTTTGTGAGCTACAGGAATGGTGTGAGCACAAGTTGTCCCTCACACTAGCCCTGGTAGAGCCCTGGAGGGGCGTGATGGCTGCTGCCCCCTTCTATCCCTGCAGCCCCCCAGCTGCCCTCCACGCTGAACCTGTCAGGGTAGGGCCTCCTTGGCTGGAGCTGACATTGGGTTCTGCTCTGAACCTGCGGGGTCAAGCTCTGAGGGTTTCCTGCCAGGCTGCAGGGAGGGGTCTGGGTGTAGACCTGGTGGACTGGAAATTTACCCCTTTGCCCCCAGATTAATCATTAACAGCCCCTGCCCTCACCCTGTCTGGAAGGGGAGCCCAGGGCCAGGCTGGGCCAAGAGGAGCCCGATAGCATCTGTCTCTCTCTGCTCGGAGGTTTCAGAGATATGCTCCATGCTGGGTTGGCTGCACCCTATGGCATTGGAATCTACAGGCACTTTCTGGGGGCACCTGGGACCTGGCCAGCATGCATACCCTCCCTGGGGTACACACAGAGGGTGTGGCGTCCAGCCAGACGCCCTGCGAATGGGAGAGCTGTGCTCTGGGCTCCATGGGACATGGGCCTCTCTGACCACTCAGACTTGGTCGCAGGCCACGGCAGATGAGCAGGAGTGACAAGGACCACATCTGAGCAAGACCTGTAAGAACCATCTCTTGCTTCCACCTTTGCTCTTCTACCTTGGCCTTGAGGTCAGCATGTTCCAGAAAGGGGCTGCTTCCTCCAGCCTGGGGCCTGGAATGATGTATGTGCTGCCCACACTGGGGGCCGCCAGGGTGCAGGACAGCAAATGTTTTCAACTGGTAGAACCTCTCACGGAGTGCTTCTGGGGAGAGGGAAGGTGCGCTCTTTCTCAGCCCACCTTGCTGCAGATCTGCTGTGTGACTCGGGCCTGTCGCTGCTGCTTCATAAAACTTTTCTACCCTATCTTTGCTTCCCTTATCCAAAGGGAAGACTCTGCCTAGCTAAGGGCATAAAGCATCTTGCAAGAAGAAAGAGTTTTGGGCTTCCCTGGTGGCCTAAAGGTTAAGTCTCAGCAACATCACTGCAACAGCCAAGTTCGATCCCCGCCCAGCGAGCTGACCCACATGGCGCAGCAGACCTCTCCTGTCTCGCCCGCTGCTCCCCTCAGCAGTATATTTCGGTAGACCCGCCTGTTCTGCTCCCCACTCTGTCTCTGGTGAATCCTCTCACATACACACACACCTCTGGCCTACACCGCAGTTCTATGCAAAAAAAAAAAAAAAAAAAGGAGGAAAGGACTCTGAGAAGCCTCAGAGCAGGAAGGTGAACCAGCATATCCCAGGCCCATGGTTAGGACTTGCTTGTAATGCTCCCAGCAACCCCAGGAGGCAGAAAGAATTACTCTTGGTACTTTCCGGAAAAGACAATCAAGATTTCACGATTACACCACTGAGGAGGTGAGAGTCAGGTTTAGAACTTGGCAGCCTGATCCTAGAACCCACAGGTTTTGGATAGAGCAGAACAAGGAGTCTGAACCTGGTGGCCAGTGGAAGCCAGCTCTTCAGCTCTTCCCTCTCTCCCTCCCTTCCTCCCTCCCCCTCTCCCTCCCTCCCTTCCTTCCTTTCATCCTTCTTCCTTCCTCACTCCCTCCCTTCCTTCCTGTCTTCCTCTTCCCTCCCTCCTTCCCTCCCTCCTTCCTTCCTTCCTTCCTGCCTTCCTTATTCTCTCTATCCAGTTAATCTCCAAGCATCTCTTCTAACAAGCCCTAAGTGGCCAGATGATTGAAGATCTATCTGGGAAGTATGGAAACAAGTTAGGTTAGCATGGGATTACTTGGGCAGCAACACAATGGAAGGGGAGGGATAGCAGGAAAGTTGGCTGCTGTCTTCTCAACATCCAGAGCCCTCTGCCTGTGTCCTCTTGGGAACATTGGCAGCAGCCAAAACAACACATGTTATTGCTTGACCAGAGAAATATGCAGATTCCCAGGCCCCGCTCCAGACCAACAGAACCAGAAGTGCACCTGGAACTCTGCATTTTAATAAGCACCCCAGTTGGTTTTTCTGTCTGGGCAAGTTGTGAAATAAGTAGCTAAGAATAGCTGAAGTTTTGCTACCTGGAAAACTCATGTTTGAGATCCTGCACTAGCCCTTGTTATAAGCACCTTAGTTGCCTACTCTGTCAAATGGGGGCCTCTCCATGGAGCCACAGGTCAATAGATAAAGCTCCTGAGAAGGTCCCTCCCCTTCATCTGCCCCACCTCTTCAGGGATTGTCATCTTCTGTCCTGCCCTGTCACAACCCCTAAGGGTCACTCACCTCTCTTCTCTCACCCTCTAGCCTGACAGGGAGGGAGGTCCTGACGCCCTTCCCAGGGCTGGGAACCCCGGTGGCCCCGGTGCAGGGCGGGGCCCACCTGAAGCAGTGTGACCTGCTGAAACTGTCCCGCCGGCAGAAGCAGCTCTGCCGACGGGAGCCCGGCCTGGCCGAGACCCTGCAGGACGCCGTGCACCTCAGCCTGCTCGAGTGCCAGTTCCAGTTCCGGCACGAGCGCTGGAACTGCAGCCTGGAGGGGAGGACCGGCCTGCTCAAGAGAGGTAGTTAGGACTGGGGAGGAGGGAGTTGGGGAGGGATGTTGGGGAGGAAGGGTCTGCAGAGGAGGCCCCCCTTCCTTCTCCCCGACCCCTGTACCCAGGCCACACAGAAGCCAGGAGGACATGAGAGGAGCACAGTGCATTCCTGAGGGGCCCACAGATGAGATGTGTGGCCCCCCAGTTACTTCCCTCAGCCTCCTCCAGGCACTGTGCACATACATTCAGGAATAGAACCTGCAAAACAAGAGCAGCCCAGGACGGAAGGCAGTTAGCAGTCGGCCCATAGCATGAGACAGGCCAAGTTCACACATCCACCTGCCTCTCTGCTCATCACACCATTGGTCCATCGCCCCTCCCTCCCTCCACACCTCCGTCTTTCCCTCCATGCCTCCACCCAGCTGTCCACCCACTAATCGCTCCTCCTTCCCTGATCCTTCTGTGTCCGGACACAGGTTTCAAGGAGACAGCCTTCCTGTACGCGGTGTCCTCGGCTGCCCTCACGCACACTCTGGCCAGGGCCTGCAGCGCCGGCCGCATGGAGCGCTGCACCTGTGATGACTCCCCTGGCCTGGAGAGCAGGCAGGCCTGGCAGTGGGGCGTGTGTGGGGACAACCTCAAATACAGCACCAAGTTCCTGAGTAACTTCCTAGGACCCAAGAGAGGAAGCAAAGACCTGCGGGCCCGGGCAGATGCCCACAACACCCATGTGGGCATCAAGGTAAGCAAGGCCTTAAGCCCTGCCCTCGCCAGCTCTGTAGGAGGCAACACTCTGGCCTGCCCCCCGGCACACACACAGCCGTCCCAGGCCAAACCTCATTCCCTGCACCTACTTCCTTGCGCATCTGCTCTGCACCATTTCCAGGCACCAGGAAGGAGGGGAGGGTCCTGGGCATCATGACTGACTAGCCCCCCCCACTACCTCTTAGGTGGGGGCAGGGGCACCAGGTGTATGTGAGCAGGAACATGTTAAGAGAGTAGTGTTTCTAGATGTCCTAGAAGCCAACTAGTTTGAAAACTTTGATCTGCTACAACCCCAACCCTCCTCCGTTTTATAGTTGGGGAGATGGAAGAGGCCCAGAGAGGGATAGGGACCTAACTGAGGCCACACAGCAGGGGAGGCCTGGAGGGTAAAAAGCATCTAGGTCTACTGGTATGAGAAGGCTGGCGGGGCCAGCGCTCCCGTCTATAGGAGGCTGAGTTCTGTGTTCTGGGGTCGTTGTCTCTGAGTATGTAACCAGCGCTGCGGTGTCCCCCGCTCAGCTGTCTACCCCGCAAGGACCACGGGCTGCTCCGCCCAGCAGGAGGGGTGTCTTTGGCTAGTTTGCATAAAGGTGACACGGGGGCCAGCGTGAGTCCTACGTGTCCCCCTCTTGGGACCGTTTCGTGTCTCTTTCCCGTCCTCTGGCCACTCCCTCGCTGTGGGGGCAGGCTGGGCCTCTGACCCCAGCCCTTCGGCCTCCCCTCACAGGCTGTGAAGAGTGGCCTCCGGACCACGTGCAAGTGCCACGGGGTGTCGGGCTCCTGCGCCGTGCGCACCTGCTGGAAGCAGCTCTCTCCCTTCCGCGAGACCGGCCAGGTGCTGAAGCTGCGCTACGACTCAGCTGTCAAGGTGTCCAGCGCCACCAACGAAGCCTTGGGTCGCCTGGAACTGTGGGAACCTGCCAGGCCGGGCAGCACCCTCAAAGGCCTGGCCCCCAAGCCGGGAGACCTGGTCTACATGGAGGACTCGCCCAGCTTCTGCCGACCCAGCAAGTACTCGCCGGGCACGGCGGGCAGGGCATGTTCCCGGGAGGCCAGCTGCGGCAGCCTGTGCTGCGGACGCGGCTACGACACCCAGAGCCGCATGGCCGCCTTCTCCTGCCACTGCCAGGTGCAGTGGTGCTGCTACGTGGAGTGTCAGCAGTGCGTGCAGGAGGAGCTCGTGTACACCTGCAAGCACTAGCCTTGAGCCTGCTGCCAGCCGGCCACCGCCTGGACCTCCGCGGCACCGGCCATCTGGAGGCCGCCAGCTGTCCCGCCGGACAGGTACCCACAGTGCACGTGCACTCAGCGACCTGTGTGCTAGCCCCACACCTCTCCTCTGCCAGGCCGCACCATCTCACTTCCCCAACACTCAGCAAACAGGGGTGTGGGTTCCCCAATAAGATGGAGTCCCCAGTCTCACTGGGGACTTGGCGTGGGAAAGGACATAAAGGGCACTAGGGAGCCCAAGAGGAAGACCAAGGTTTTGGGGAGAAAGAGGGGGATCCCACCAGCTCAGTTCCTGGGATGAGTGGACTAGAATCAGCGAGCTGCTGGGAGGTGGGTGTCTGGGCCAGGAGAGCCCCGGGAGGCTCATCCAGCTGGGGGCCAAGGCTGGGTCTTCAGGATGGCTCGGCCCAGCCCTCGGGCCCTGCTCCGGGCCCCTGGACCTTGCCCACGTGCCTTCACTGCCCTGTGGCTCTGCTGGAAAAGACCAGTGGTAGGAGCGGTTTGGAGTGAAGCTCCATGGGCTTGATAGGCCCAAGTCAGAGACGTGCCCCGGAGCCCTGTGCCCTTGACTGGTCTCTAAAACCTGCCACTGTGCACGCACAGAGCCTGGCCCGAGCCTGAGAGCTGAGTCACCCACCCCACGAGGCCCTGCTGGGTAAATCGCCCGTGGAGGCAGAAGGGATGGAACAGCCAGTGGGGCTCGGACGGTGCCTCTCGGCTGCCCAGGGGACTGTGATGCCCTCTGCGTTTTCCCTGGAGCACAGAAGCTTCACCCCAGGCCAGAAGAGAGGGGCAGGCCCTGTGCGGGGACATGGCGAGCTCAGTTTCTCGGCCGCTCCAGGAGCCTGCTTTCGTGTTCCTGGGCTGGACTCCCCCGTGCAATGAGGCCCAACAGCTGGCGCCGACGGCAAGGAGGGGCCGGCGCACACCTGTGCTTCCAGCTCGCTTGAGGCCCTAACGCCTGCCTGTCTACCTGGTGGGGTGTAGGTGCAGGAAAGTCTTTGCTAAGCCTGGCTCCTGGGGGGGCCCCATCCTTTACTGATGGCCCTTCACTTTGGTTCTCCTCCCATCCCACCCCACGCCTGGGCACGTAAGTGATTATGCTAATTCCTCTACCCTGTGGACAGTTCCAGGGCTAGCTACTCAGCCCTGTGTTTGAAGAGAAGAGAGAAGCTGGTACATACATGTAGGTGTGTCTGCACATGCATGTACACACACACATGCACACGCACACACACACACACCCCTGGGGCCTCCCCGGCCGAGGGCTCCTATCTAGCAGCACACTCCTCTCTGGTTCAGAACCAAGACCTTGCAGGGGCCACTTTGCTGGAGCTGTGAGCTTCCCCGGAGTGGGCCTGACGCCAGCCAGGAGGAAGCAACCTCCTCCGGGCCGCCCTTGGCTGCTTCACTGGCCCCACCGCGCCCTCTGTCAGCTTCCTTTCTCCCTGACCCAGAGCTGCTGACCCTCTGCTGAAGCAGGAAGCTCTCGAATCAGTCGAATGCTCAGAAACCTTCCAAGCAAGCCCCAGGAAGAAGTCTCAGGGCTCCCTGAGACCCCCCAGGGGGAGGAGGAGCTGCCCTGGGCTCTGTGGTTGGGGCAGCCTGCGGGATGCTGGAAGGATCTGTGACTCAGAGGCTCTAATGAGAAAGAAGCCGAATTGACCTGAGGCCCTTGACTAGCCTGCCTGCCGACCCCGAGCAGCTGGCCCACACCTCTGCAGGAAGAGCAACAAGGACAGAGGGCTGGTTTTCTAGTTTCTTCTGCTCGCCCTCAATGTGGAGACTTTCTCTGCCAGGCTCATCCATCTCTCTCCTCTGAGACCCCAACTCTGCCTCTACCCTGGCTCAACCCTAGGCATAGTGGGCAGAGGCTTCACTGGCAGGAAGAGGGGACCTGATCCACCAATATGCCATCTAGACCCCAATGCATGACCAGCAGTGCTGTGGTTGCAGAAGGAAAAGCGCCAGGGTGACGGCTGGTCCCTAACACTGACGGCCCAGGTCAGTGCGTCAGGTGCAGGCTCTGAGGACCCCTTGGCCTCTGGGGTCCTCCCTGTGCAGCCCTTTCCTTCCCTTCTCTTTCCTTGCTCCCCTTTCTCTTCCAATTGCCCCCAAAGTCCACCCCAGCCCTGCTAGGGTCCCTAAGCACCAGCCACCACTGACCCCTCATTCTATAGCTTTAGGGAAACTCTCACAGGGTAATTTTTGTCTACCTCACATATATAGTTTTTAAGGCAAAAGAGAATAATTTATATAGCGAAGATATATGAGAAATATTTATGTTATTTATATACTTTCTATATTCCGCGGGCATCACCTTGTGTTCTGCCAGAAGCCACCTGTTGAAGGAATACAGTGGGCCTGCCCCGACACCCCACCCCCTGGGCTGTCCACCGCTGCCCCCGGGGCCCGCAGCCAGGTCTGTCCTGGAGCTGGGGACCCACATTGCCTCTGGTATGAGGCTCCATCCAGATGTCTCCTTGTGCCGTCTTTGTAAATTCTCTGCTTTTCCGGGTCCCAGGACCCCTGTCCTGCACCGGCCAAACTGTCCTGCTTCTAATGACAGTGACAGTAGAAGGAGCGCACCTCGCATTTGTAAAGCACTTTCAGTCTTCGGAAACCCTCGCGCCTTTCACCTCCCTTGACTCTCCCATTCCCAGTGAAGCAGTGGGGCCGGTGACCGGCCCAGAGGCATGGGGCTGTGCCCGGTCTCCAGCAGAAGAGGTTTGGTCAGCAAGTACTTGCTGGACTTCTATGTGGCCAGGTGCTCCGGCTGCTGACTTACCCTGAGCCTGGGCACCCCAAAGCCTGGACATACTGCTGCCCCAAGAACTCGGGACGTGACCTTGGCCTTTTGGATCTGGATGGCTCGCGAGCATTTCTCTAGGTGGACTCCTGTGTCGCAGGGGCTGAAACTGCCCGAAAGTGCCTGGAGGGACTGGAATCCTGGGAAGGCCTCCCAAGGGCTCCGGCACCAGGCCCTCCCTTCTGCCAGGCGCTCGAGAGGGCTGGACTCTGTCGTGAGGTCCCTCCAGCCCACAGATGGACTTTCTTTGCTGTTATTTGTGTTTTTCATTTAAAATGGATTGTTCCCCACTGGATTCTGACTTCTCTTGTAAAATCAGCTGCGCCAGCCACTGGGCCTGCATCACCACCTGGCTACAGTCAGCTTGGAAGGGACCGTGAGCAGGCCGGACGCAGTTGTCCAGGGGCCCACCCCGCCCCTACTCCGCTCAGGGCAGCTCCCGCCTGCCTCGGGGCACGTCCTGTTCTCCCCAGGTCCAGATAAATCCGGCTTCCCTGGAGCCCCCCACTGCCCAGAGGCACGGCCATGCCAATGTTGGTTCTTGCTCCCCAGAGTTTCCTTTCTCAATAGCCATGAACTTCTTTGTCTAAACACGTTAGAGAATTATTATCGAGAGCTATCCTATGAGTACCTGTTATGCCCCTCCTCACTCAATCAATGATTATTTAGGGAGCTGCTTCCAAGTGCCAAGCACCACCCAGGGCGCCAAGGTGTATCTGTGAAGGCAACCAAGTTCTTGCCTCGTGGGGCTGACATTCTAGTGGGGGAGAGAGACAATAAACCAATAAACGGCATGTCGGCTATCTGTACCTGCTTTGTCTCGATTTATTGCTATCACCCTGCTCACTGGTAGAACACCCCCATCTTACAGTTGAGGAAGTGGAGGCGGTGAGATGTGAAGGCCCCCAGATATTGCTAGCAAGCAGTGGTGTCAGGATTGGAACAGAGCTGTTGGCCATCAAAGTCGGGGTTCTTTCCTCTCTATACTGCTGTCTCCCCTCAGATGTAGTAGGGCAGGGTTGGATCACCCCATTTTATGGATTCTGGGTAAACTGAAGCCTAGAGAAGGAAGTAACCCATCCCAGGTTACATACCAAGTCAGACCAGGCTAGAACCGGGGTCCCTTCCAGGGGATAAGTATTTCTAGCACCTGCATCCTATGGCCAGCAAGGGGGTTTGGGGTGAGGATGAGATGAGGCAAAGCTGGAGCCTACAGGGCCTTTGAATCTGGTGGACAAATTGAGAGGCATGCCATGCCATGGTTTGGGTCATTTGGGTGTCAGCCCTGGGGTCCCTTATCTGGCCACACTATCCTCCCAGCATGCTTTGGGAAGTGCACCTTCTCAACCTACCTCTGTTCCTGGGGTCTGATGGAGGCCCCTTTCTAAACAAAAGGGCACAGAGAGAGCTCGTCCATGCCCTGCCCCATCCCTCCAGACGTGCGGGGATCCAGGTGGGGTCTTTGGGGAGGAAGGCAGAGGGAGGTGCACAGACCAACCCTGAGGGCACCTACATTTTCACCTGCATACATGCTGCAGCTTGTTCCTTCTGCCCAGTGTTCCCGGCCTGGAGCCCAGCTGGTTGAGCAGTGCCAGAAGAATCCACACACAGCAGCTGGGTCCCGTGTACTCGGGGATTTTGCCTGTTTTCTCACTTGAGCCTCACGAGGCAGGCATCCTTTTGCCTTTTTACAGAGAGGGAAACTAAGGCACAAAATGGTTATGTGATGTACGGAAGGCCATATAGTTAAGAAGCAGGCCCAGGCCTTTACCTCTAAACCCTTTGCTCTTTCTTTCTTTTTTTTTTTAAGATTTATTTATTTATGCATACAAGAGCTGGGGTGTAGGCCAGAGGCGTGGGGGGTGAGAGGATTCACCAGAGACAGATTGGGGAACAGAACAGGCAGATTGACTGAAATACACTGTTGAGGAGAGCAGCGGGGGAGGCAGGAGAGGTCTGCTGCACCATGTGGTCAGCTCCCTGGCCTGGCTGGGAATTGAACTCATGCTGCAGTGACTGCCGTTAGCTTCATAGTGCTGAGACTTAACCCCTTGCACCATCTCCTTTGTTCTTTCTACCCTATGTTGCCTTCACCCTCCCCCAACTGAGCCTTTTCTTCTCCCCATAAATGAGGTTCCCAAATGGGTCCTTGGGCCTCCTCCCCCATAACTGTTTGGTGTGGCCATTCTTCCTGGGAATCAGCACTTGCTGAGACACTCACTAAGTACCCACTAAGTACTTAACTCATGGTAATAACAAGAACATTCCCCCCAGACCCCCTAAGACTGTCTTCACCTCCAAGAGATTCAGTACCAACACACTATTATCTGCTACCCATTCCCTTATTCAGACTTCTCCATTGGCCCTCAAAATGTCCTTTATAACTTTTTTCCAGATCCAAGACTCCCCCCCCTCAAAAATCAGTCAAGTCTCTGTAATCCCCTAGTGTAGAATTTTCGCCCTACCTTCTTTACTTTGGTGACTTCGATATTGGAGAGTTTGGGTCCCACTGTAGAATGTCTTCAGTGGGGGAATTGTCTGATTGTTCCATAATTAGATTCAATTCTGGTTAAATATTTTGCCAAGTAATCTACCTGAGGGACGTGTACCCTCTGTGCATGCTGTCAGGGTCTGTGGGATGTCTCGCTGTCCACTTAACCAGGGATGTTGAATTTCATCACTTGGTTAAAGTGGTTTCCGCCAGATCTCGGTAATGTCAAGTTGCCCTTTTCATTCTGTGATTCATGACTCATCTGTGGGCAATGCTCCCATACTGTGGGAATATCCCTTGGTCCATGAGCATTTTACCCAACTGGGTCAGCATTCCTGAGTGAGCCTCAATACCTAATTGATGGTATATGGTCATTTTCAAATTCCACCGTTCTGTGCCCATGTCATAGTTGGCATTTCTCTATAGAGAACTTTCCCTTCTCTTTTACCCCCATAACATTCCTGACAACCTTGACAATCACCCTGCAAGGTAAGAATTGTCACCCCATTTTACAGACCAGGAAACTGAGGTCTAGGGAGATTCTATCATTTGCTGAGTGAATGGCAGAGCCAGGTTCCAAACCTTTCTCATGTCTGAGCTCTCATCACTGCCCTCTGGAATCTTCCCAAAGTCCTGGGTTTCTTCACTGATGACTAAGGTCTGAGCGAGGGTGAGGAGCCATACCCTCTCCGGGTAAATATCCTCTAACAGGTGGGGGAGGTGTTTAAAACAGTAGAAGGAAGGAGAGGGAGATTTCCTCTCCTGAAATCATGAGACAGCTCTCACCTGCCTCCCCCACCCACTTTCCACCTTCAAGCCTCAGCAGTGCCCCTGAGCTTCCCCCACCCTGACCAGCCCTGAGGGGCCCCTGGCCCCAGGCAACATGACTGTGAATCCCCCAGCCCTGATTACTCTGCGTCCACTGACTCTGAAAGACACACGGGATGATCCCACGTGTGGCTTGCAGTTGGGGAAACAGGGTCACTCTCTGGCCAGCAAACAGAGCCTGTCCAAGCCCTACTCTAGAAAAGAGACTGTGAGAGCCTAGAGGGGTGACCTGTGGTTGGGGTGGGGGACATTCTGGAGGGAGCACATCGGGTACATCCTATGCCTGTCCCCATCCTTCCCTTTGATCCCCCCATGCCTCTCCCTAGGAGTCCCTTCGTGCAACTGCTCACTCAGCAAACACTGACTACGCCAGCGTGCCAAGCATGTGACAAGACTTAGGCATGGCCTTCAGGGAGGTCACAGGTAAGGAGACAGACAGGCTATGACAAGCTTGTGCAAAGGCCCAGGGACCAGAGAGCAGCGCGGGAAATGCAAGGGTTCAGTGTGGGTGCTGGTCCTCCTCCTCCTCTTTCCTCTCCCTTTCTCTCCTCCCTGCAGACCTGCAGAGTGGAGGCTCACGCTACCCCCATCCCTCCTCGAGTCCCCAGGGGCTGTGGGGCCCACATTCCTTCCTGGCTCTCTCAGGCCCATTAATGTGTTTACGCTGGAGTCATCCCAGGGAAGCGGAGCCCAGCCTCTCCCTGTGCGGCCCCCACCGTGGAGAGTGGACAGCTGAGAGGTGGCGGCTGGTCAGAGCCACGGGAGAACCTGACCCAGCATCCAAATTCCTGCCCCCTGTCTGAACAAGTCCAGAACGGTCACTGGTCGCCCCGGGTCCCTGGACCCCTTCCCACACAGCCCCTCCCGTGCTGACAGGCCCTAATCTCAGCTGTCTTCATGCAGCCAGCCCTCCGAGCCCGGGGTCACCTGACGCCAACACATTTTAATTCAGAAGCTGATTTCTGCTTGTTGGCAACATGTCATTTCTGAAATTGCTTTCTCTGCCCAGAGGCGGGAGATGTCAGAGCCACGCAGGTGTTACAGCGGTGCCGTCCCCACCCACCCCCCCAAGTTCAGGAAGGATTAAGGGGTGTGGGGGCACACATTAGATCCTCCAGCTCTGCTTCTCATGTGTCCCCAAGGGCTGGGGGCCAGGGGTGGGGGGTGCCGGCAACAGCCTCAGCTTTCCTTTCCTGCCCAGAGACAGAGGCCAGGGGTGGATGAATGAAATCTCTGCGGCTGACAATGTCAATGGCAGCTTGTTTCAAGCATTTGTGCACAGATGTGGGCGCGCTGCAAAGTGCCTCTCAGAGCTGTTGTATTGAAATCTCATGGCAACCCTCCAACTTGGTGTCACACCGACTTTATGGCTAAGAAAACTGAGGCCCAGAGAGCTTAGAGCACTTCCCCGAGGTCACACAGCAAGAGTGTAGCAGAGCTGAGACTCAAACAGATGCTGCAGACAGTTTGGAGGCCTGGGAGCTAATGCGTCACAGCGTGGGGGCGGGGCGGGGTACTGGCTTCCACATTGCTTACTTCATGGCTGGGCCTAAATATCAGTGAAATTCATTTGCTCCCCTAGCTCCCTCATTCCTGCTACACACCAAATAGTTATTTGCTCCCTCTTTTACATTTTCCTAGCATCAGCGATGATCTCATTATTGGCATCCTTTGTTTTGGTGGATGAATGAATGCACAAATGCATTTATGCTTCTTGCTCTCTATGCGATTCCTCTGTCCTCATTTCCCACCCCAGCAGCCTGCCACGCAGGCTTCCTCTTTTAGCTGGCACCGTCTTCCTCCCTGACACATTAGCTCCTTACCCGCCATCCTCTCTGCCCTTCTCTCCCCTCCCTTTCCTTCTCAGCGCCCAGAGCCCCTGGTTACTGAGCTCAACCCCTAGGAACCAGGCTACACAGAACTTGAACTCTGAGCTTGCATAGATGAGGGCTGCTTTCTGCAGCCCCAGGCAGCAAATGAGCTTGTGGAGCTAGAAAGCGACCTGCAGATCCCCAGTGAATATGGTGCATGGGCCAAGCGACCTCCCCAAAGCGGTCCTCACCTCTCAGCTCCACCTCCTTCTCCAGGATGAATTTGTGTCTCCCTCCAGCTCTTCAACCAACGTATGTGAACTTGACCTTTGACCTGGGTCCAAGCAAGGAGCATGGCCAGACTGATTGTTGTGGTGCTAAAAACAGAAAATTGCCCTGACCTACCTTTTGCATGTGTTGCATTGGCTTCAAGCATGCACTTTAATGAAAAGGCTTTCACAGCCATCATTTCATTTTACGCTGGCATAAAGCAGTCATGGCTAGAAGGAGTAAAAATAGAGAAGACAGCAAAGATTCATAGAACTTCAGATCTCACCAGGCCCCCTCCCGTTTTACAGATGAGGAAACTGAGGCCCCAGAGGAGCAGCAACAGCAAGAGCATCCTGACTACAGCATTGGGATCGGGATGGGTCAGCACTGGGGGACTTTCTTTTTTTTTTTAAAGATTTATTTATGCATACAAGAGCGGGGTGTCGGCCAGAGGTGTGGGGTAGTGAGAGGACTCACCAGAGACAGAGTGGGGAGCAGAAGAACAAGCAGATTGACTGAGATACACTGCTGAGGGGAGCAGCGGGTGAGACAGGCGAGGTCTGCTGCGCCATGTGGGAAGCTCCCTGGCCGGGGATCAAACTCGTGTGGCTGTGGCTGCAGACAGCCTCATAGTACTGAGACCTAACCCCTTGTATCACCAGGGAGGCCACCAGGGCACTTCTAAAGTGTGCTAACACTCTATTTTCTGATATATTTTCTGATATATGGGTCTTTACCTTGTCATTATGTATGGGGTTTACCTCTTTATCTTCTAAAAAAAAAAACTTAAAAAAATGAAATCAAGATCTGGTCACCGAGGGTGACCAAATACCCAAGAAGGAAGGACAGATGGTCTTTAAAAGTCAGATAAACAGATTCCCCAGGTGAGCAGTGACTTAGGGGTTACCTTTCCTCTCTGGGCCTCACTCGCTAGGCAAGCGGACAAAACTCTATGTTGGGTTGTCAGAAAAGTCATGACACTTTTTTGCATCTATACACATGTAGAAAAAATGTCATGACATTTCCAACAACCCAATAGATCGCTATCCTTGATAGATGAATAGATAGATAGATAGAGAAGGAAAGAAGGAAGGAAGGAAGGAGGGAGGGAGGGAGGGAGGGAGGAAGGAAGGAAGGAAGGAAGGAAGGAAGGGAGGGAAAGAAAGAAAGGTGATGGAAGAATAGAGAGCAGGTAGATCATATCCCTGATACTCCTACCATGTGCCTGCAATATCTCTGGAACTCCTACTATGTGCCTGCAATGCCCTGGGCCCTGGGAATGAAGCGGTTAACCAGGCAGGCACTGTATCTGCCCCTAAAGGACAGAACACAGATAAACAAGTCATCACTATCCAGTGTGATGAAACTGACAGCCCTGGTCCCCCAGGCAGCTGAACTCAGTGGCTGTGGAGCAGGGGGCCTTTTCACTATAATTCTTTGTTGCTTTTAGATTATGAGTCATGTGAATTTACTTATCCAAAATAACTAATTAAATTAAAAATAGAGTAAAAATGAAGTGTGATGAGTGCTAACAAGGAGTAAGTAAAGGGTACTTATGGGAATGCTTTGGGAGCAGGGGGTGCAGACCTGGCCTGGGGGAAATGAGACAAGGGCCCCAGAGGGGCGATGGCCCAAGCTCCTGGCTGACAGTCAATGAGCCGGCCAGGTGAGAAGGGGCACAGGTGGGAAGCTTAGACCTGGGCGGTGAGACCAACCTTGCCGGCTCATTATGAGGATGAGAGGAGGCCTCTAGCAGGCGCCCGGCACACAGGGTCACTTGGTCTCTGGTAACTGCTGCTACTATTGGTCCCAATTTATGGCTGGGGGTCACTGGCAGGGACCAGGGAGAGGGGAACCTTCATGCTGCCACTAACTATGTTATGATCCCAGCTTTGGGGGTGGAGGGGCTGGGTGACAGGAGCTTCCCCACTGCTGCAGTTTATAGCCTGCCTGAATCTAGCCCGGGGCACAGGAAGGCAGAAAGGTGTGAGCTTAGGGAGCCCTGTTCAGGGGTCCTTTGGCTCTTTTGGGGTTCCCTTCTATCACAGGGTGCATCACACTCATCCACACTCAGAAGGGGACCCTGGAGACACCAGTGACCCTCAGGGGTGCATCTTTAAGATATGGGAAGACACCTGAGCCCTGGAGAACACCTCCCCAGACACGCCATCTCCACACACGAATTGGTTTTTTTTTTTTCCCTCATCAACATTATAACGAAACAAGGTGGAAAGAACAGCTCCATCCCAGGCCTGTTGCCCCACAATCACTGCCCCCGTTTTGCAGATGGGGAAGCCAAGGCACACGGAGGTTACATAGCATCCATGAGGCCACAGGGTCACTGTCTGACTGCGGGCGGCCTCTTAGCCGCTCTCTGGCCTGCAGGCAGAAAGGCTTTTCTCAGGTCTCAAACGCCCCTGCTTGCCTGCTCAGGCCTTCCCTGCAGCAGGAGGAGAAACATTCCCTCCAACGGCGGAACCACAAAGCAGGAAACCCGATTTGTGTCCTCCACTTGGATTCCATGAGAACATCGTGAGATTTTGAAAGTCTGATTTCCAGGGAGGACAGTGGGTCAGGAATGGACTCCATCTGGGTGCGGGATGGGTGTGGTCGCACCTCTCCCCAAGAGGTGTCCTCTCGGAAGCAGGAGCTCTGGGCTCAGTCACACAGGAAGTGCTTCCCCCAGAGGGCAGAGCCGGCCCCCTGTGGCCGGGGGTCCGGGAGGGAGGAGCCCGGACCCCCGCAGAGTCGCGACTGTGTCCCCTCTCTTCCTTCTGGGAAGAAAACTGGAGTCGTGTAAAGCTGCAGCTTCATCAGGAGCTTGGAAGGGTCCAGCAGTAGTCATGGCCTCCCGCCCTGCTTGGCTAAATGGTCCCCGTGTTCCTGGTCCCCACATTCTAGACCTTGGAGGGAAGGGGCTCTGCGCACCCTTCTTTATGAGGGTGGTGGATCCCTCTTGCTGGCGCCTCAGAGAGGCCTAGAACCTCAGAGAGCAAAGTTCTCAGCATTCAGCTGACTCCAGCCTGGCTGTCTTGACAGATGGCCCCTCTGTTCGGTAATTTCTACATCATCTACAAAAGGGGTTAGTAATATGAGTGCCCGCAGCATAAGGAGTATATTCATTAACGGGAGAGCTTAGAACGGTGCCTGGCACATTGTCAACTTGAAGCAGGCATTACCTGTAATTGCTATTAATTTCATGGCTATTGTTATAGGATTCTGCCCCTCGCCCCCAGCTGTGGGCAACCTCTCATTCCACAGAGGTTCTACCTGAGTCTCGATCCCGAGGTCCTGCTTCCCTCCATGTCTGCACCATCTCTTTGTCCCTGGTTCCTCCTGCTCCTCTCTCCCCTTCCCTGCCTGCCTCTCTCTCAGTTTCTGCAGCCCTGGGCTGGCTAATAATGCTGCTGTCAGTTCAGATTAGAGCCCATTACGTTCCTTCATCTCAGCTTAAAATTTTTGTGGTTTCCCAGCTCTGCTTAAAGTGCTCCATGCGGGGCAAGGGCTGCCCAGCTGGAGGAAGCTCCGGAGCAGGAATGTGGGTCTGTGAGTTCCCAGGTGGGCTTTCCTGGACTCCTGCCCATCAGCCTGGAGTGGGGGTGGCCGGGAAGGGTGCTTCTAGGCTGCTCTCAGGAGGCCCGAGAACTGGACATCCTGGAATTTCCGTCTCATGCCCTGGGGTAGACACGCAGGCCAGTGTCCCATGACAACCGGCGCTATGCCTGGGACCTTGTCTTGGGCACGCAGTCTGAGGAGAGCCCCGGAGTCCTGCAATTCTGCAGCTGGGCAGCCCCTGCCAAGTCCCTGGACTAGGTGTTGAGCTGGGGTGCAGTTGTTTTGGTGACAGGTGCAGCTTCTCTTCTAGACGGTGTTGTCTGCGGCCTCCCTTCGCAGACCTTGCCACAAGCGTGTGTTCCAGGCCCAGGCTCCAGGGATCTCCCCAGCTTGGGGGGCAGGGCGGGTTCAGGAAACCTGGGCGAGGCTCACAGGAAGAGGCGAAAGTGGGAGCAGGGGTGTGGGAAGAGGATGAATGCAAGGAGAGGAGGAAGACAAAGTATCCTGGGGGTGCCTGGTGGCCAGGAAGTATGCCAGGACTTTGCAGGCCTCAGTTTACATAATTCCCCCTGAGGTAGGCCCTCCTAGCATCACTTTACAGGTGAGGAAACTGAGGCACAGAGAAATGATGTTTTTTGCTCAAGTTCCCACAGCTGGAAAGAGGGGAAGCAGGATTTGAAATAGGTTACAGACCAGCAAGGAGAGAAGAGGTGAAAGGCCCCCTTGGAGTTTCTGGGGCTCTCTGGCTGGTTGAAGGCCCATCTGGGCACAGAACCCCAACATTCTGGGTCTGGGTCTTCCCTGATCTGTGGCTCAGGGGTTGAGTGTTAATAATCACATCTATGTCTGTGTAGGGCTTTCTGGTCAACCAAGTGTCTCCCATGGTTATTATGCTTTCGTTGAGCCCCCGGGGCTCACAAAATAGACAGGGCTTGGCTTATCATCCACCTTTGCATACCAGGAAGCCGAGGCTCAGAAAGGCGGAGCTGCTGGCTGAGGTCACGGGTGGAAGATGACAGGCAGAACTCAAAGCAAGGTCAGCAGGACCCCGCGTGCAGTGTGGGGGACACTGCTCTGGTTTCTCCAAAGAATGAGAATCACCCTTCACCCACCCCCGCCCTGAGCGGCAACCTCAGCCGTGCTACCCCAAGAGTTGAGGGGCTTCCAGTGGCTACCAAAGAGAGAAGGGAGATCTTCTCCTGGTCCCTCAAACCTTCTCCCACCCCATCAGTTTGGTCGGAGGATGTCAGTTTGCCTGGAGAAAATCCCTACTCCATGAGATGCCTCCCAGCAGCCTTCCTGCTGAGGCGTCCTCTTCCTGGCCCAGTCTCCCTACACCAGGCCCTGGTCCTGGTCACGAGGGTGGGGGGGCTCTCTGCAGGGGCCTCAGGGACCCCAGAGCTTTGCTGACTACAAATGAAATGGCCTATTTCTAGAGTTTGCAAGTTCCCCCCAAACACTTGACTGGACATTACACCGCTGCTTGCACACCTAGATTGTGCGCAGGTGAATTCCTTAGCCCTTCCCCAACATCCCAGCCCCTCCCCAGATCCACATCTCAGGTGCCGCTCAAGGCACCCCAAGCTCCCATCAGCCAACCCTCTTCACCTCTCCCCAAATGTGGCTCCATTTTCTCACTTGGCACCAGCCCTGCTGAGAATCACCGTCCTCCCCTTCTCTCCTCACTCAGGCCGGCCAGCCTTAAAAACTCAGCTTTAGAAGATGGCTCACTCTCCACAGAGTGAACCCCAGCCCCCAACATCAAATGGGGCTTTTCCTTAGGAAGGCACTCACCCCCCTGCCCTGGGCCATGGTGGTGGTTGAAACCTGAAGAAATGACAATGGAAAGATGTTGGCTTCTAGAGGCTGGGAGAAGAGGCAGAACGAGCCCAGTTCATTCTCATGGGCAAGGGCAGATCCTCTGAAGAGCCGCACTGGCCAGACAGTGGCTGCGGGTCCCTACTGGGGCAGACAGTAGACTTCACTTCCAGGACCTCGGAGCGGGAGGGGAAGGGCCCTGGGGGACTTCCTCGTCAAGACACACCCAGGGAAGACAAGCACAGCTGGCCCAGCTGGCTGCCTGGACGCCACCTGCCCGGGTGGCCAGCCCGTGGACCTCCATCTGTCCTGCTAACTCAAGACCCTGCTGCTCACCCACATTCAGTCTTCAAATAAATCCCCAAATTTGGAGAAGGCTCCAAGGGCTCACCACACCGTCCACCTTTTGGTGCCACCCTTTGGTCATCCGCCAACCGACAAGCACGCATTGAACACCCAGTGCCCGAAGTCTGGGGCTGCACGGCCATAACGGAGTCACCCTGACCCCAATTACCCTGCACTAATGACCCCAGTTCCTTTAACCTCAGTACTGTAGGTACAAAGAGGAGCGAAGAAGCCGCCCCATCGTCCAGACACCGACACCTCCCGGACTAAGCCTGCAGCGATGTGGTTGACCGAGCCCCTTCTCCGGGCCTTAGGCTCCTGTTCTGTAATAACCAGGAGGGTCAGACTCCCTGACCTTGGGCCCTGGCCAGGCCTCGTGTCATTCCAATGGAGGTTCCACCTATAAGGTCACTGGGTGATGTGCAGGAATCACTGAAGACAGGTGCCAGGAAACCTACCAATTGGCTAATTAGGCTTGCCCGACCCCTCATCCCTCGAGGGAGCAGACATGAACCTCAGCTGCCCTCCCCACAGTGTGGGCGGAAGCACGGGGCGCAGA
Source organism: Scalopus aquaticus (assembly GCA_004024925.1). Classification (NCBI taxonomy): domain Eukaryota; kingdom Metazoa; phylum Chordata; class Mammalia; order Eulipotyphla; family Talpidae; genus Scalopus; species Scalopus aquaticus. The sequence goes on from PVIJ01003493.1 coordinate 76,560, forward strand.
GGGGGTCCCCTGGTGGAATGTGGCCCCTGGTGGGCGCTGGGACGGGCGCGGCTGACAGATCTAAGGCTGCCGCCTGCCACTGGGTCTCCGTGAGGCAGCCTGCTGGCCCCCCTCCTGTGGAATGACGAGCCAGGCTCCCCCTACCTGGCGTTTAATCTTTAATGCAGCCCAGCTGCCCTCGGGCAGGACCCATCAACCCACCCGCTCTGATAAAAGCAATAATTAGCTCTTTTTCAACTTTTCACTTCTCTCCCCCCACCCTCCGCTCTGATGTGTGAGCACTGGGAGAATTCCAGCTAATAGACCTGCCCTCAGCCAATTCCCCAGCCCAAGCAGGCCGGAATGCGCAGGGTCATTAGCCGGGCCTCCCGGGCAGGGGCCTGTGCTCGGGACAGGACGTGCTCGCCTGCCCGTTCTGGGGTGCCCCAGCCACCCCGGAGAGGGCCCGGCCTCGGCAGAGCAGACCTGCCTGGACCTGCTGGGTCCCACCTCCTCGGCAGTGTCCCCTTCCTGCACCTCAAGAGAACCCCCTAGAAGGTGGCCTTCGGCTCCCACAAGGCCAGGCCAAGAGGACACGGGCCATCTGCCCCAGGCATCGCCCTGCTTCCAGGGCTGGGAGCCCAGCTGGGTTCAGCCACCGGTCAGTGTGGAGGCTGCTGGCCGGGATCCCCCAGCCCCGCCTCATCAGTGACTTGTAACTAACTTTCCACAGCTCCTGCCTCAGCTGAGGTAGCCACAGCCCAAGGCTCAGGCCTACAGGCTCGGCAGCTGCCCCTCAGGAGCATAGGGTGATTTCCACTCAGTTCCTCCACCTTCCTTGCCGGACTCGCTCTGGTCAGTGCTGGAGTCTGCCAACACCTAGAACCTGGGAGCTTCCATCACCAACCCCGCGGGGCCGTCAGCCCCAGGACTGTCTCGGGCTACAGAGCCTGGAATCTCTGCATCCAGGATCGTAAGCAAGTTGCTGCCACCTAGAATTGGAGTCAGAGTCCCCTTCGCCTGTTGACACCTGGAGTCACCTAGATCCATGGGACACAGGCGCTCAGAATCCCAGAAGAGCCCACGCAGAGCTTCCACCGCTGGAGCCCCAGGCTCACCAGGAGTCATCGATGTGTAGCTTGTGGGGCCCATATGAGGCGAAGCACTTTGTGACTCTCCTCATGTAAGCGCAGGTTTACTTTACTGAGCCTGCTCAGGAATGAAATGGCATCGAGACTCCCCGGCTGTCGCCTCCACCGCCTGATCCATAGGGCTCTCACCTGCACAGGTCCCGGATTCTCACCAGGTACTTTCCGGCGAGGAAAACAAGAGGCGGTGTGTGTCCTGTGGGTGGGTCCTGCACCCAGCATCCATCCTGTTCAGCAAGGGAGGGAATGCATGGCCCCCTAATGGGGTCTCCTCTTTTTCCAGAAAGTATACTGGGGTATAGAATCATAGGAATTATGGGAGGAGTCGGCATTAATGCCCCACAGACAGAGCAGGACATTATCGGGGTCTGGGCGTCCCCACATCACACCCTCTGTATCCCAACCCCCTTGGGCTAACATTTCATTTTCAGCCTTCGACATGACTGTGATTTTGCTGAGATATTCCAGGGAAAACACGAGTATTCTGACCATCTCCAGGCAACAAATTCACAACATTAGAAAGTCACAAATGGCCATAGAAAAAGTTCCAAGCTGTTAATAACTAATCTCAGTAATATTGATTAAAAAGCACTAGACATTTTTTAAAAACCCCATGGGTGCTTGGCCTGCTACCCCAAGGATTTTTAAAGATTTATTTATTTATCCATACAAGAACTGGGGTGTAGGCCAGAGGTGTGTAGGGTGAGAGAATTCACCAGAGACAGAGTGGGGAGCAGAACAGGCAGATCTACTGAAGTACACTCCTGAGGGGAGCAGCGGGCGAGGCAGGAGAGGTCTGCTGGGCCATATGGGAAGTTTCCTGGCTGGGGATCAAACTCGTGCTGTAGTGCTGTCGTTAGCTTCGTAGTGCTGAAACTTAACCCCTGAGACTTAACTTTCAACAGGGAGGCCCTACCCCAATAGTTTCTTCTACCAAACTCAACTCCCAGGAATTGGGTTGCTGAGCTATTCTCTGCCCACTGCCCATGGCTGTTCTCACGAGACCCAACACCTCGCTGCTCCATCAGGCCTATGGGGCCATTGCGTATGAAGAGGGTACAGGTAAAACCTGCGGGAATGATGAGCTGAAGAAAGTTAGAAACCAGGGTGGGAAGGAAAGAAAAGGGATAGGTGGAGAGGAGAGACAAGGGAACACACACAAACATCATACCAGGGGTTCTATTTTTTTAAGATTTATTTATTTATTTTATTTATACATACAAGCTGGGGCACAGGCCAGAGGTGTGGGGCAGCGAGAGGGTTCACCAGAGACAGAGTGGGGAGCAGAACAGGCAGATCAGAAACACACTGCTGTGGGCGAGGCAGGAGAGGTCTGCCGAGCCATGTGGGAATCTCCCCGGCCGGGGGTCGAACTTGCGTCGCCACTGCCGACAGCTCCACGGTGCAGCGCTTAACCGCTGTGCCACCGTGGAGGCCCACCAGGAGTTCTTTGCCTTGCAAGACCTCAAAATTCAGAGAGGATCCTTGTCCAGTGGAGTCAGTCTCAACAGTCAGACAATTGTCTATTTCACAAGCAATCATTTCAGCACCAAGCACCCCTTCTGCACAGGAACCCTCATACACTGCTGGTGAGAACTTAAAATAGGGCAGCTACTCTGGGAAACAGTTTGGTAGTTTCTCAAAATGCTGAATATAGAGTTTCTGTATGAGTCAGCAATTCCACATCTAGACATACACCCAAGAGAATTGAAACATGTTCCTACAAAAACTTGTACAGGAATATACGTTGTCCATAGCAGCATTATTCATAATATTGAAAAGGTGAAACAAACCAAAGTTTACCAACCGATAAATGAATAAACAAACTGTGGTTTAGGCATACCATGAATATTATTCAGCCATCAGAAGGAATAAAGTGCAGATGCATGCTACAACATGGTTGAGCCTTGGAAATATTTGAGAAGTGTTGTATGATGCCTTTTATATGAAGTGTCCAGAATATGAAAGTCTATAGAGACAGAAAATAGAGCAGTGGTGGCCTAGGATTAGGGAGAGGAGGATTTAGGAGTGTTACTAATGGACATGGGGTTTGGGAGAGGTGATGAAAACACTCTGGAATTAGAGGTGGTGCATGCAAGAACTGGGGTGTAGGCCAGAGGTGTGAGGGGTGAGAGGATTCACCAGAGACAGAGTGGGGAGCAGAACGTGCGGGTCTACTGAAATACACTGCTGAGGGGAGCAGTGGACGAGACAGGAGAGGTCTGCTGCGCCATGTGTGTTGGCTCCCTGGCCGGGGATCGAACTCTTGTTGCAATGGCTGGAGAAAGCTTGCTAGCACTGTGTCTTTAACCCCTGCGCCACCAGGAAGGCCCCTGAATTGTTCACTTTGAAAGTGTGAACTTGATTGCATCTGAGTTCTGGTTCCATGGAACTGTTGTTTAGAAAGTGCGAGAAAACTGTGCTGGGCAGGTTGGGGGGATCACATCAGAGGCAAGCAGTGTGATTACAAGCAGACTCCAATCAGACTGTGAGGGTATAACCCAACTTTACACTTTACTAGTTCAGGGGCCTTGAACCAGTTCCTCAAACTTCATGAGATTCAGAGTGCTCATCTGTGAAATGGGCACAATGATCTGTAATGTTACACACCGCGCCATGACTGCAGAGCAGAGACCTCATTACTGTTAGAGACGTTTCCTTCACAACCTGCTCCCATCTTATCCTACTTCTGCAATCACCCCTAGGGGTGAGGCAAGTGAGGAATTAGACAATTAGACACTTTTATGAGAGTCTGTGTCTGCTTCTGTCTGTCAACTCACTTATGTACGTTCAGTACCCCAGGCCCCGCATGGTAGGCTACAATTCTAGCTAATTTCTACCAGGCACTTTGGCAGCAAATTTATGTTTTGGTTTCTAGTTTTTTATTTCACCCTAGAAAAACGTGGTCTGAGCTGAAGATCTCTCTAATTCATGTGCTCCAGGACCTCAGGACAGAGTGGGGCCCAAGACAGTTCAGGGTCTGCCCTCATGGGGCTTGTATTCTAGTGGGATGGGCAGATACTAAGAAAGCAAGCCAATAAATAATGTATTTTCTATACAGACTATAATGCAATGAAAATAAATGAAACTAAGGTAGAAGAGAGGTGTTCAGGAAGAGCGTCTCTGGAAAACTGCCTTTTGGGCTAAGAAAGGAGGGATGCATTTGAGTCAGAGAGAACAGCAGTGGGAATAAGGTTGGCCCATCAAGAGAACAGCAAGAAGGCCGGGTGGCTGGAGTTGAAGCAGCAAAGGGGAGACCCTGAGGTGGGCGGGGTCCTGCTACACAGAGCAGGCAGGTCGATTAGGGACTTGCTCTTTGCTTCTGCTGAAGTTGGTTGCCGTGGCAAGGTTCTCGATGGAGGGGGACCTGGCAGGGAGCAGCAGAATCCCAAGGAGTATATCAGTGTCGTTTCTCTTTCTGCTTGTGGCAATTGAATGGGGGTTGTCGTTTGTGACCCAACTTTTGGATCCCTCCACAATGTCTAGTGCCAGGCAGTGTCTCTGGGCTAGATGCAGCAAGATTATTTACCGCTGAGATTGCTTCTGAGGCCCGCAATGGCCCTGCGGGCTGGAGGCGCAGCCCCCCTCCCTGCACCTTGTCTCCCCTTGAGCTCCTTCCTTGTGATTGAGCCACATGGGACACATGAGTTGAGGTGTCGTTTTCCTTGTCTTTAGATCAAGTCCAGTTTTTAGCTTTATGTTGCTGATAAAGGAATCTGAGTCTTCTAGATGTGAATTTGTGCAAACCCTATTTGCACAAATAAGGGGGGAATGCCAGGAAGAGGTGGGTTTCAGGTAAAAGAGAATATGCTCGCATGCATGCTTCTGTGTGTGTGTGTGTGTAAGACTGAGATAGAGAGAACGCTGTGGCAGGAAGTCTTCGATTGGCCAGGTTTTAACAACAAACAAGGAGCAGTTTGTGGTCAAGCAGTCAGTTTAGAGGGAAAAACAAACAGTGGGGGCTAGAATGGCAGGGATGGGCTTACCATGCTGCTGGGGGCAGGGGCAGGAGGGGAGGTGGTGTGGGGGGGGCAAGAAACACAAAACACCCAGATCTTTATCTGGTGGCCAACAGACACCCTGAGTAGCCAGCTCCCCCGTCTTCTTGATAAAGAGAACCCACTTTTTGATGAAATAGTCTCCCCAGCAAAGGTGTGTCCTCTTCCAGCTCGGGGGTAAATCGTGATTCTCCTAAGCCAGGTGCAGCCATTTCATCTCCCATTGGAGAGGTTAATTTGAGCACGTGCAGGTGACGCAAAGCTGGCTAGTGAGAAGACGAGCTCCGTGTGGGCTTGTGGAGAAGGTCTCCTCTCTCTTCGAAAGGGCCTCAAGAAGAAACTGTTCCCTTAAAAGCACCTGGATGTGCGGCAGCTACTCGGACATGATGAGGTAAAAGGGCAGGTTCAAGGTGGTCAGGCAGAAAGTCTAAAGAAAAGTCTAGTTCTCAGTGATGTCTTTGAGTCCCTGAATTGACCAGGCCTTGTGCCTCTTCCTTCTGGTCTTCTGGTTATGTGGGTAAGTTAAACCATTCCAGGCAGAACTTCTGGGTTCTTCTATCCTAAGCAATGCTGTCTACCTCACCGGAAAACTTTTTGGAGGTATTAATAATGGCTTCCTCATCTGTGGCTCTCAGGTACTCCACACCAATCCTGACTTATTATTTTTAAATATTTATTTTTTTATGCATACAAGAGCTGGGGTGTAGGCCAGAGGTATGGCAGGGTGAGAGCATTCACCAGAGACAGAGTGGGGAGCAGGACAGGCAGATCTACTGAAGTACACTGCTGAGGGGAGCAGTGGGCGAGGCAGGAGAGGTCTGCTGCGCCTTGTGGGAAGCTCCCTGGCCATGTGGGAAGCTGCAGTGGCTCTGGATCGCTTCATAGTGCTGAGACTTAACCCTTTGTACAAGCAGGTAGGCCCCAAGCCTGACTTATTATGTATACTCAACAGATGGGTGGATGGATGGATGGATGGATGGATGGATGGATGATGGATGGACAGACGGACATATGGAGGGCGGATGGATGATGGGTGGGTAGATAGAGCTCACCATTCCTCACAGCAACCTTGTCCCAGCAACTGCTCTTCCAGCTCATCCTATTCAGGTCAGAGAGCACTGAAGATGCGTGAAATCCCAAATTCAAGAGACCTACATGAAGCCTTCATGTGCACAAAGGCCTGAGCTCTGCCTGGGGCTGACAGGAAAACTGGAAGCTTCCAGCAAAGATGTCAGAAAGAGCCCCCTTGCCCAGGATTTCCTGCAGGACTCTGCCTCTCCCCTGGGGATGAGGCACTCCTGTCTCCTGGGGTCCCCTCCACGAGCCTCTGCCTCCCAACATGACAGAGCTGGAGATGCCCACTGCCCTGTAGGAGAACTAGCTCCTGGTCTCAAAACAGGTCTCCACCTGCCCAAAGTCTCCTTTTCTACATTGGCTAAAGGGAAGCAGGAGTGGCCCTAGTGAGATGACTGTTTCAGACAGCCTGCACCCCAGAATCCAAAGGTCCCCTGCAAAGATAATGCCTGAAATAGCCCTCCCCCAGTGAGGGGGCAATAGTAGAAGGCAGTTTATGCTTCTTCCCAGTCCTAAGTTGATCCTTTCATGGGTTGCACATGTGTAACTGACCAAGCCCTGGCACAGGGTGGCATCTGTGGCTCGGGTAGGCCAGGATCCCCAAGGCCCTAGCTAAGGATTGAACTGTGACCTTGACCTCTTGGGCAGTGAACACTGACAGCCCATGGCACATCCGGGCATGGAGCCTGGCAGCCTCCGGACAGCTTAGTGCAACACCAAGCAGACAGTCATGTCAGTAACTGGCTGGTCAGCCCTCAGCACCTGGACGGCGTGTATGTGTGGGTGAGAGAGGGAGTCGTGCCTGGGGGTGTGAGTCCAGCCCTGTGGAGCAGGGTCCTCCAAGGGACCTGCCCCAGCGTGAAGGAAAGACCCCACCCAGTAATGACGGAGTGGCTAGGACATCTTTCCACAGCATCTGGGAGGAATGGGCAGGGCCGGATGTGGGCCGCTGACCTTCTCCCTTCCTCCTAGAGAGGAAGCTCCTCCTGCAGCCACCTTTGTGCTGACCGCTGGGCGGTTACAAATGCATTCCCTGCTTGTCGTTCTCTTCCTGAACAGAGGAGCAGTTCACCCTGCTCGGCCCAGCCCCCGCTCCAGAGAAAGGCAGCCCAGGGAAGGAGACGCGGGGCCTGGCTTCTGACCAGCCCTGATGGGATGGGCGGGGTGGGAGGCCAGGACCAGAGGCTAAGCCAAGGCCTTCACTGGCTTCTACTGGGGCTCGGCTCCTTCCCCTCTCTCACAGGGTCAGAAAGGACTTCCCTGAACTAACAGGACAGGGCCTGCAGAAGGCTTGAACCAGGGCCAGCAGATGGCCACCGAGCATCACTTGGGCGGGGAAGGAGGTTCGTAAGGTTCATTTAACAGAACACCCTTGTAGCATGTCGCGTGTGCCCTTTCAAAACGGATGGAGATCCCAAGATGACTTATGAGGAAGATGCTAGCATTATGCTCACTTTACAAACGAGGCTGAGACACAGAAGGCCAGCTAGATTGCCCACCCACTAAGTGGCAGAGTCTGCATTTGAACTCTGGCTGCCGACTGGCGCTCTTCTATAACACGTGGCCCTACCTCCCAAAGGACAAAAACCAGAGCATCTTCTGAGCGTCATTTGCACTGGGTGCTGCTACAGCGTCCTGCCTGGCGCCCACCCTGGGAGAGCTAGCATCTAACTCTGCAGCCACACTGCAGTTGGGGTGACTAAGGAAGATCAGGGCCGCATGGTGAAGGTGCCAGGGGAAAAGGGAGGGCAGGAGGCAGAGGGAGGAATTCCATCTAATGGCAGCATCTGTGATGGTTTGCACCAGCTGTTTTCAAATACATGATTTCATTCAGTCCTTGCAAAAACCTCACTACGAAAACTGAAGGTTAGGGGAGTCAAGTACCTTACCCAAGGGCGCACAGCCCAACCTTGGTCTCTCTGATAGTGAGACCAGGTGGCTTTTTGAGCTATTCCAGAAGTGTTCTAGGGCACTTGCCAATTAAGGAAATGGGCTCAGAGAATTCAAGTAGCCTGCCGAGGACAGCAGGTGGCAGGGAGCTAAGCCAGGATGTGAACACAGGCCTTTCTGGAACCTCTGAGAAACTGTCTAGGGCTCTTTTTGGCCCTGCTGTTCTCTGAACTACAGGCCCCGAGTCTGGGCTCCCGTCAGCGGGAAGGAGAGGTGGCAGGGAGGGCCTGAGCACCCTGAGGCCAGCTGACCCTGGGGCTTCAGGAGAGGGGCCAGCTGGGCTGGTGGAAGGATGCCAGGCCTACTGTCTTCTGCTCTTGTCTGAGGGACCCCTCCCAGTATCTAGCCCATGACTTGGCATAAACAAGGCTTTGGAGACCCCCAGTGCAACTCAGCTCTCCTAACTGAAAAAATAATAGTAGTGATAATAAAGATTGCCTCTGGAATTACTTATTATTTTCTTAAAAGCAGGGGCAGACAAAAAGGCCCCACCAATTTTTATCTTGCCCTGGGCCCCTTAACCACAGCTCCAGTTAGTGATGGGGGGGGGTGTGGGGGTAGGGAGCTCAGTCCCAACACTGTGGGTGAGCAGGCAGGTGCAAGGGGGACAGCCCAGCTTGGGTTGCCGACCCCCTAATCCCCCACCGGTGGAATGTGCTTGATTCCAGGAAGCTAAGGTTTGGGAGTGGGGGAGATGCAGCAGGCCCCTTTAAGAAGCCAAATGTTCGGGCAGGCCTGTGGCCCGGCTGTTTGACGGTTCTTGATGGATGAGCCCCCGACTCTCCTGTTGAGCCTCCTTGCACCCCTCCTCATGCGCCCCCCTCACTCTGTGAGGTCTGGCTTGTGCAAGGAGCCTGTCAGTGTTGGGACACGTTGGCCCATGGCCTGCAGCAGGACGGAGGCCTTTGAGGGATGCCTGCTGTCTGGCCCTCTCCTCAGAGGCCTCCTCCAGCCCCATGCCCTGGGGTCTTGGGTGCTTCCCTTTCAAAGCTGCAAAATTATCACCATTAATGCAACTTGTCTCCCGGAGGCACTGAAAGTCAGGTGAGGGCGAGGAGGCCCTGGCTGCCGAGGATCCAGGGCCCGATCTGGCTCAATGTGGGGCCAGCTGGGTCGGTACTGAGGGAGGCTTTTGCCTGTGGGACACCGGGGTGACACAGGCCACATTCGGATGGCAGAGTTCAGCTGCAAACCTGTGGCTACGTGGCTCCTACTGGGGGCCCACTGAAGGAAATATATTAGGTCTGACAGGCCACAGCAGGGCACCAGGCTGAGAGCGAGTGTCTCCTTAAATTGTGTGCCCTTGGTACCTGGCGGGCATCACCCTGATCCTGGCTCAGAAGCCCCATTCACTTCCAACAGCAAGTCTGCCCTGATTCCACTCTGAGACTCTCTGGATCTCAGGGACCTCTGAAGAACCTAAACTACCCAGGCTGGAGAACTACGGAGCCAATTTGTGCATCAGTATGGGCCAGCCCTGGCAGATGAGATTGAGAGATGATGAGTTGGGAAGAGAAAGTACCACCCAAGGCAGCTCTCTGCAACGCAGGGGTCTTGAACGCTCATAGGGAAGCAGAAGGTTATGTTCTAGACCAGTGCTACCCAAGAGAAATGCAGCACCCACGACAAATGTGACCATGTATTTCATCTTAAATTTCTAGAAGTCATTAAAAAAGGGAAAAAGAAGCAAGTGACATTCATTTTTATAATATATTTTATTTATAACCAAATACATTAAAACTTTATGGTTTTAACATGCAGCAATATAAAATAGAATTGAGATATTTAATATACTTTTGCACGAAGATTTCAAAAGCCAGTGTACAGCTTAAACATACAGCACTGGGGCCTCCCTGGTGGTGCAACAGGCTAAGTCTCAGCACTATGAAGCTATCCGCAGCCACTGCAGCACAAGTTCGATCCCTGGCCAGGGAGCTGACCACATGGTGCAGCAGACCTCTCCTGTCTCGCCCGCTGCTCCCCTCAGCAGAGTATTTCAGTCAATCTGCCTGTTCTGCTCCTCACTCTGTCTCTGGTGAATCCTCTCACCACCCCACACCTCTGGGCTACACCCCAGTTCTTGTATGCATAAATAAATAAATCTTAAAAAAAAGAAAAACAGCACTCTCTGGTCTGCAGTAACCACACTGGCCAGCGGCTACCATATTGGATGTGCAGTCTGAGATCATGTGGCGTGGGTACGGTTGCTCCCATAGAACAGATGAAGAAACGGAGGTTCACAGGATGTAAGTGACTTATCCAAACTCAGACTCTCTGTATCAAATCCTGAATTCTTGCTACTTGTCCAGGCCTCAGGGATCCAGGAAAACAAGGGCCTGGAAGGAAGAGACAGAGATGATCCAGGCAGGCTCCCTGCAGGGGTAAAGCATATTCAAAGGAAAGCAGAATTCACTGATGGAAGGAGGCATCTCTTCGATGTATTCACACGCAAATCCTGACCCAAGTGATGGTGACAGGCCTGGGCTAGGAGTGAGCAGGTCTGAGGTCAGGTCTCAGCTGGCCACTGCCCTGCCGGGTGACTTTGGCCACAGAACCTCTCTGGGCCTAGTTTTCTCATCCATAAATGGAGATGCCCACAGGGGCTTGTCGGAATAAAGGAGATTAACTATTATTAGGAGAGCAGAAACTAATCTCTCAGCCAGCCCCTAGTCAGTCAGTCTAAATTAAGTCCACCCATCACTCCCGGTGCGGACACACAAGCCTCCTGCTCCCCAGTGATTAACCAGGAGACCCCCCACCCCTGTAACTGCTCCAGCCTCACACTCTGTCCTCCTCACACCTCCTCTCCTCCCAAGGAGGCTGCCACACATGCCGTACTCCATGTGGCCCCAAAAGCAGGGGGCTCAGAAGGCACCCCCAGCCTGTGGAGGTTTTCCTAGAGTGTGCTGAGTCCCACGAATGCCTAGTGACCATGGGAATCACTTAGCAAGAGGAAAAACCAGACCTTTGCCCTGGCCCCATTCATAGGTGATGGGGTTAATCAAGAATTCTCTTTCCTCTTCGGGGTGGCTGGGGGGTCCAGCTCCCCATGACCTGAGGACACATTAGTCAGTGATAAGTGGGACTTTCCAGCCCCTTTTATCCTGTTTACAATACACTGGCTCTCCTTGGACAAAACCCGGCTCCCCCTACCTTGCTCCTGGCTGTTGTGGCTACATGAGACAATTTGCTGATGGGCTCTCTGGGAGGGCAGTTTCCTTGGCCCCCTCCCCACCTCCTGCAGCACCTGGAGCGACATCCCCTCCACCTGGTGGGTCCTGGAAGGAGCCACAGATGCTTATTTTTCTCAGCTCACAGCAGCCTGAGTGCAGAAATGTCTTTCTTTCTGTCTGCTCAGCTTTAATCGAGGGAGTTGGACAGCAAACCCAGAGGCAGTGAGATTATATTTCTATGGCTTTGTGGGGGTGACTATGGTTTGTGGAAGTGGGTAGAAGGCATCAGGGGTATCTTATTGATTGTGGCAAGTGTGTTTTTAGGTGGAAAGGGCAGGACGATACAGCAGCTCCCTGCGGGCGGTGTGACAGCATCCTGGTCCTCCTTCCCCTCTCCTACCACACACACGGCAGCTTGGGCAAGCAGGTTGATTTCCCTGAAGCTCAACATGCTTGTCTAGAAAACTGGGAGGGTGATGCCTCTCCTGCCTCCCCGCAGGTGGTTGTGTGCACAGACTGAGAAACGACAGCGAAAGGGCTCCTGGGCGGGTCTTGCTTGACACAGGGTACGGATTTCAAACGACGATTCTTTCAGCAAGAACGGCTGCTGATGCCAGCAGTTTGTAATGGCCTAAAATTCAACTTGCAAATAATTCGGGGCACTGAATATGGCAGGCAGGCAGACTGTTTAGTCAGAGAATGAGTTGATTAAACAGAGTCCTTTTCGTGGCAACAGATACTTAGCAAGCACTTACCACTGCCAGTCAATGAGCTGGATGCTGGGGAGAGGCAGGGGTGAATGACACGTTTCAGCTAGTGGACAGAGAATTGGGACACCCACAACAAATGAGGAGGGAGTGCCAGGTGCCAGAGGAGCACAGGGAAGGAGTTCCATCCCCGCCTGGGAGTTAACCAGGCCTGAGGCAGAGGGAAGGGTGTCTGAAGCCCAGGGAACAATGTTTGCAAAGACCAGAGGTCAGAAAAGCCCTAGCAAGAATTTCAGCTACTCTGATGAGGATAGGGGAAATAGCCAGAGACATGACTAGTGTCTGCCAGGACAAGAATTCCTTACCGACATCTGTAGGCACCAGGGAGCTATCAAAAGTCTCCGCATATACATGATCTCAAGTCTGTGCTAGAAATCTCTTTAGGGCAACACTGAAGAGGTTTGGAAGGGGTAGGGAGTGGTTGAGAAACAATGAGGGCCTCTGGACAGGCTCTTAAAGTTTAGTAAGGGAAGTGAGACAGTCACAGCTGGCACCAATTGTGCAAGGTGGTACACAAGCGCTGGCCCAGGAGGGACAGACAGTAGGGGCTCAGGAGGAAACCACATCAGAAGATACACTGGGAAGGGTGTAGAGACCAGGGTGGGGCAGTAGTGGAAGCCCTCAGTTTGGTGGAAGGGATAACAGAATTATTCTATTTAATTTGACTGAGCTGGCCAGAGAAATAAAACTGATTACTGAGATTTCAGTGATAAGAATTAAGTTCCGTCAAATTGGACAGATCAAAAAGTTTCTTTTTTTTAAAGATTTATTTTATTTATGCATACAATGCTGGGGTGGAGACCAGAGGTGTGGGGAAGTGAGAAGATTCACCAGAGACAGAGTGGGGAGCAGAACAGGGAGATTGACTGAAGTACACTGCTGAGGGGAGCAGCGGGCAAGGCAGGAGAGGTCTGCTGCGCCATGTGGGAATCTCCCTGGCCGGGTATCAAGCTTGTGCTGCAGTGGCTCTGGATAGCTTCACAGTGCTGCGCTTAACCCGGTGTGCCACCAGGGAGGCCCCTCAAAAAGATTCTTCGGAGTTTCCAAGTTTATCACACTACAGAGGGAAGAAATGGGTTGAGTTGTTATGTCCTGGAACTATAGAACTTGAAGTTCAAATAAAAAGAGAGAGCATGAAGTTATCACACTAATTTTGTTATTCAGTTACCCTTGATCATGGAACTACTTCCCATCTATAGCACACTAGAAGAGTCAGGTAGATAACCCTTTGCCCTGTGTGAGACTCCTTACCTCTACCTGGTAAAGGTGGTCACCTCACCCCCTCTACCAGCTTTGGACCACATGTTAGTTTGTCCCCCAGAAGTGGCCATGCCTGTCTTCTCCATTCAAGACCATTACACTCAAATGCCAACTGGCTTTATCACCAATGTCTTCTTTCTTCTAATCCATGTAGTAACCTCATGTTCAAGGGGTCAGTCTTAAGCTGGACCCTGAGAAGGCCAGATATTCATTGCATGAGAGAAGCATCTCATCTTGCTCCATCCATGGGCCCCTATCTTATCCACCCCTTCCCACCTGGCCACAAGTTTCAGTGTATTAAAGGCAGGGGGTACAGACAACACTGAAAGAAATCATTTTCTAGGAATGTAGTGATTAAGGCCTAAAGAACGCAAGAGAAGACGTGGATGGAATATATTTCATCCATTTAACATTCACAGTATAGAATTCCGAACATTGAATTTTCATTCATATTTTCCTGCATTGTCTAGGCAAAATTTGCCTTTAATATGGTCATCAGTGAAGCACAGTAACAAGCTTTGGGTCACTGGAAGTTGGTATTCACGGGCATTGTGAAGGATGGCACATTATGAGTACTGATGTAATTAGCATATTTAATAGAAATAGCATTAGGAGTGAAGAGGCAAAAATGTGCTACGTAGATCAGTGCAAAGGGGTTCTGAAGAGCCATGGCATTGTGAATAACAGCACCATGGCTACCTTTTTCTCATGGTAGCCAGAAATAGCACATTTGACAATAAAGAAGATAAAGAGAGTTCTTGGATCTGAATAGGAGGTGATTCTGATTAAACCCAGCCATAAGAGATCACAGTCTTTCCACCATTTGCCTTTGCTCAAGAATTCCTCAGCGTCAACTGCCCACCTCTTTATCTCCACCAATACAAAAGACACACAGGAAATTTTAGAATTTTGTTGGTTTTTCAAGGCCCTGTTCATGTTATTTAGACTATGAAAACCTCTCGTTCTTCTCCATAGACATGGTACCAACTATAACACTATTCTACCTGATACTAGTTTACGGGTGTGATTAGTAGTCCCAAGAGACCATGAAAGATGAAAGACTTGAGGACTGGGTCTTGTATTTCTCCTCCCACCCCCTCTCCCCACCCCTCCATATCTGTGCTTGGTAATAGGTGCTCATAATAAACAGATACCAGAATAAACAGAAAAGTGTTAGGAAAGAAAGTACAGAGGTGGAGTCTCTCGGGGCACAAAACTGGGTGGAATCCAAGATACAAAAAAATAGAAGCATCAACTTGTCAAAGGAAGAGGAACATCTCCTCCCTTGGGAGGAACCGCAGATAAGCCGGGGAGGATGGAAACCGGTTAGGTACTATGTGCAGAGGCCAAAGTGTCCAAATCAGGTCCTAACTCAAACGCCACCTCCGACATTAAGTCTTTCCTGAGTCTACCGGAGTCGATCCCAGTTTGGCTCAATCTCTTTGGACTTCCTATCCTGCAGATGTTTATTGGTATACATATATTATTTCCTTTCCGAGACCGCGGGAAGAACTCGGTTCCCCGCCAACCCCCAGCACAAGACACATAGAAACCTCATTCAGTGTAGGTCTACTGGATGGACGAATGGGAGGTGGGGACGGAGGAGGTTGGCGGGAGTAAAACAACAAATCTGAGACAGGAGGAACTTGAACTAAAGACTCCTGTGAAGAGGGACATCTCCAGCTCCAGAGTTAAACGTGTTAACAGGGCCTTCCTCGCTCGCCCCCAGCAGGGAACGGCAGGTGCCGGGCCGCTAAAGCCCGGACCTGGCTCTGAGGACCTCACGTCAGGCTTTTCCGTCTGCCCTTTCCAATGCCCGACTCAATGCTGACCACAGCCTCCGGCCAAAACCTAAACCGTCTCGTCTCCCACACGAGACAAAGCCTCTGACTACACTATCCTTCTTCTCCCTGCCTCTGTTTTCGTTCTCCTCCTCCTCTCTGGTGAGCACCATCAGAAAGGCGCGCCTGGGGCAGCCCTAGCTGGCAGGGGACGGAGGGTCCTGCGACCGGAAGCCGGAAGTCGGAAGAGGGGCTGTGAGGACGTGTTCGCAGGAAGCCAGAGCCGGACCCGGCGGGGCCGGCGACATGGAGCCCCTGTACCAGCAAACGCACAAGTGAGGGCCGCGTTGGGGCACGGGCGGGGCGAAGGCAGGCTGGGCGAGGCCGGTCTCCCGGGTTGAGGCCTTGGTCGTACGCCAGTGTAGAGGCGAGACGTTTCGCCGAAGCGCTGCCGGGGCCAGCTCGGAAGTGCTTAGTGCCTGGCCGGATGACCAGGTCAGCGGCGGACCGAGGGTCCGGCCTGACGCCCGGGGACGTTGAGTCAGAAGGCTCCAGGCATCTTCGAAGCCGTGACTACCTGCTGGGTGGACTAGGTGAAGGGAAAGTCGCACCTACAAGTTACTGTACTTTGTCCGACATCTGCCAACCAAGTGCTCCGTGTCGGTAGCGCTCGTGGGGAGATAGGGCCCCTGCACATAGTTTACTGTTCAGCTGCAAAGTCAAAGCATGTAGGGCCAAAGAGCTATTGTGTGGCAGGGTGGGGTGGAGGGTAAGTGAGCAGTAGCAGCAGGGTCTTCTCAAACAACTTAGAAGGATCCATCACTGGGGAAAAAGCTTCAGAAGTTTTATTACACCTCGCAGCTTCTAAATGCTGTCAGGCCCTGCTCTTAATTGATTCTACCTTGTTCCTATTACACTGACTTTTTAAAAAAACTTGTTCTGACTTGGTTTACAGTAAAAATCATTTTTATGATTCAAAGAAATTGCTGTGCAGGTAGCATTCGTTATTAATATTTGTTATTCCTATCAGGTTATAAGTTAACTTTATCTAAATTGAATTTGGGTTTAGCTTCTCATAACTTAAGTTCCTCATTAGTATTCTTGATTCATATTGTCCTGCGTTTTTGAAACTTGCTGAGGTGCATAGTTAAGTGTGGTAATAAGGGCCATACCTATTTTTGTTGTTTTGTTTTGAAGAAAACTTAATTTATATTTTATTATGGTGAAATACACATTAACAAAATTTACCACTTAAAAGTTAACCATCTAATTTTTAGTTGTTACTGTCATTTAATTTGCCATTTGAAATTTTAACCATTTCTAAGCATACAATTTATTGACATTAAGTCCATTCACAAAGTTGTACCATCACATCTATCCATTTCCAGAACTTTTCATCAATCCTAACAGAAACTCACATATCCATTAAGGTCCTCATTCCCCCCTCCCACAGGTCCTGATAACTGCTGTTTTACTTATTGCGTCTAAATATTGCATCTAAATATTGCCGTTAGATATGTACACTGTGTAAGTGGAATAATACAGTACTTGTCCATGTGTGTCTGGCTTATTTCATTTAGCATAATGTTATCAGTGTTCATCTATGTTGTAGCATGTATCAGATCATCATCCTTTTACTCTCACACACACATGCACCACATTTTGTTGGCCATTCATTTGTAGATGGACACATGGGTCGTGACTATCTTGTGGTTATTGTGAATTATGCTACTGTGAACGTCAGTGTCCAGGTATCTGTTTGAGTCCCTCTCCTATGTTTTGGAGTCTATACCTACCCTATTTTAACTATTTTCGAGTTTATGCCATACTTTATTTGTGATGGAAACACTTAAATCACACTGCCAGTGTCTGGAAACGAAATTGGAAGCCACATACCTAATGAATTCACCACAAAAGAAATGCTTTGGCACACTAGGAATAAGAAGATGGTGATCCTCATACCCTTTCATTGTCTAAGTTTATGGGTATCTTTGCCTTTAGTGATGAAGTATTTGGTTTGGGCAGGTGGAAACAATCAACTTTGTAATGGTATTAAAATGACAGAATTTGCTTTTACACTGGAGATCCCTGTTCTCACATAAAAATTATAGGAAGGAACTTTAAAAATTAAACTGTGAGTCAGAAAAAGGATGAAACAGAAAAGTCTGCTCATGATACTAAGAAATGACAGAGCTTTTGTAGTAGCACAGTGGGCTGAGTGGTGCCTTGAAGTTAGTCTGTAATGAACAGTCTCTTCTGGTTAATCTGATTAAAGGATTTTGCTAACGAGGCCGTGATCCAGTTTATTCTCAGGAATCATTTTGTTCAGAGTCCCAGACTGAACCTGTTATTGTTGCACCAGGTAGCTGATCACAAGTAATCTAGGTAGCTCAATTTTATGTAAATGTAGGGAGAAGAGGAATGTCAAAGGGTTTCCTGAATATTTATGGAGTGTAGACGAACAGCTTAGCTCTACAGGCCTCTACCAAGCTACCCTTGGGCTCTATAGACCCTGGGACTTGCCAATTTATTTATTTATTTTTTAAAGAATAGGTTTATTAAGAAAGGAGGGAAGAAAAAGGATGTTTGCAAAGACACAAAGCGGGCATAAATCGCTTCCATGCTTGTGAATTTTTTTTGTCAAGGGCTAGATAGTAAATAATTTAGGCTTGTATGCCTTAGAATCTCTGTGGCAGATACCCCACTCTGTTATAAAAGCATGACAACAACCACAGATAATATATAAATATGTGGCTATATTCCCATAAAACTTTTATTTACAAAAGTAGGCAGTGGGTCAGATTTGGTCTACCGCTGTTAGGCCCTCTACAATGCATTCATTCATTCAGTATGTATTGCGTGCCTGTGTTCCCAGTACTGACTGGACTGCCATGCCCTTAAGGAATTGAGCTTCTTTATGCTTCAGTATAGTCTGATCTGCCTTTCCCCTTAAGTACTTAACTAGGAGTAGGAATTCTGGTTCTAGATCTCTTTGTCTTGTTTTCCTCATCAATAAAATTATAGTTTGAGTCTGGTTAAATTCTAAGGATCCTTTCAGCTTCATAATACTAAAAATCAATTGTCTTTAAAAGGACACTTGGAAAGAGTCCGGTGAATTTCAGCCTAAGTTTATTTACTGCAGTTACCTTTTGCAATTGTAGAAATTAGTGAATGTCACTAAGTTGACCCAACAGCAACTAAACTTACTAATTTTACTGGAACTTTGAACCCAATTTGTAGTTATCTCTTGACATGTCCTCAAAAGTCCATTGGAATTACATCAACATTTTAAAGCTCTGTATCTTCAAAACTGAACTGCCTGAACAATAAATGAACTGAAAAAAAGACAAAAAATAGAATAAACATTTTATACTTAAGTAGTATTACAGTAGAATGAACTTTATAGAAGAACTAATAACCAGACTTCTGTTCTAGCCAGACTTCTGCTTCCCCAACCATTGGGGAACCCAGTGGTTGTAGAGGTGCCCACATCTGTTCCTTATGTAGCCCAGGATCTTCTGGTGCCTTGGAGCTGACTATCCCGAGATTCTGACTCATTAAACTGGAGCACACAACCTCTGTTTGAACCAGTGCTCCAAGTTATTTTGATGTGCAACTGAGTTTAAATACTATTAAGATTTATTTTTCCTATTTTTGATCTTGCCTTCTGATAAGAGGTTAAATGTGATAAAGACAAAGTGGGTAGGTGAAAATGACCATATGGTTCCTATTACTTTTAAATAAAGTTAAGTCAAACACCAAACTTAATGCTATGTAGGTTACACGGCATTTCCATGTTGCGTTAGGATCTATGGCCCTTTAAATACTTGTGATGATTAGCCTTCCTGTGTTAGAGTGGAAACTGAAGCAACAAAGAGTTAAATGACTTGTTCAATGTCTTAGCTGGTACATAGTGGAACTAGAATTTCATTTTAGATCTCCAGAACCCTGTTTCCTGCACGTGGAGGTCACCTGTTCCTTACTGGCTCCAAGTATGTTGTCTGAATTTCCAGTTCAGTTTAAAATTTTTCCACTTGGCACAGTCTGTCTAACTGTGCCATTCATACTTGCTTTGTTGTTGTGCATTTATTTCCTCTCAGGCATGAAATACGGAGATTGGAATCACTTTTGGGCTATTTCTTTTCTAGCGAAGAGGTTGTATGGGGAAAGTTAATATTTCCCTTCAGCTTCTTAAAGGTTCCTTTTTCTATATTAGAAAAGAAAAAGCTAGCCAAAAAGTGTTTATAGGGTTTAGGGGTGTTGGCATCATTCCTCCCTGCTGTCCTCTTGGGATTTGAGAATTCAAGGGGACTGGAGAGATCTTCCATCTGACTTCTGCTTTGGTCAGAAAGACCCTTTATAAATCCCAGCATGGTCTGTGTTTAAACATGCAGGAGCACTTTTTTATTTTCTTGATGAGACAGTTCATATTTGTTCATTTTTTCCCTCGTGTGTTAAGCTAAAATCTGTTATCTTGAAATTTGTACCTTTTGTTTCTGGGTCTCCTTGTTCTTATGTGGCAACTCAAGATAGCTGAAGAGCCCCAGCTGCCCCATTTTGGTTTTTCTTTTCTTTTCCCAGAGACTTACTGTGAGTAGCTCTTTAGATCATTCCTCTTCATGACCTGACTTCTAAACTCTTCCCCAGTCATCTGTCCACCTTCTTTTGGGGGAACCTGTAATTGATAGAGGTCCTTTAACAAAGGGTTCCCAAATGAGCTGCCATTCTGCATTGTACATTTGACCTTTTTTAAAAAATCTAAAGTCAAAATACTTTACATCCCTAAGAAACTTCATCGTAGTGTTTTAGCCTAAGTGAAAAATACTAATATTTGTCATATGTTGCAATAAACTGACCACTCATAACACAGAATCATGTAAATTTCATAAGCATAATTTGGCTTTAGAAAAATATGAACAAAACAGAGCCAAAGGCAGTCCTGTGGTGGTCGGGGAAATCTTCTCTCGCATCTCTTGGGTGCCATTGGTTAGCCCGCCATGAATCCCTCATCTAAAAGACTTTAGTCTAATGGGAGAAATTTGGTCCCTCGTTGGTTTACATTGGTATTTTCCTGGTTGCTAGTAAAGTCAAGGGTTTCTACATGCATTTGTTGACCATTTGGGTTTCCTTTCTTGTCAGTTGCCCTTTGCCCATTTTATAAACATTGATTTGTTTGACTTTTTCTATTGACTTGTAGCAGTTCTATTTTCTAGATCCTAGTCCTTTGTTACCAACTACAGATAGCTGCCAGCATCTGTCTGACTTTTTTATGGTCCTTTCAGTGGAGAGATTTTGTTTTAATCTAGTCAGACTTAGCAGTCTTGTCTTTTGTGGTCTGTGGGATTGGGAGGGTATCGTTTTGTTTTTGTCTTAAGAGATCCTTCTTTACCTTAAAGTCATAATATGCAGTACTGTATTTTCATTGGAAAGTTTTAAAGTCTTGCCTCTTATATTTCTAGGTTTTAACCATCTTGGAGGAAACCATCCTCCAAGTTTATTTTTGTACACTTTTATATGTTCATGAGGTATCTTTTTCCACATGGATAACAAATTGAGTAGCAGCATTTATTATAGTCCCTTCTTTCAGACCCACTGAATCCCCCCAATATACGGACATTCCTGGCTCTGTTCTTTCCTCTTGGGTTGGGTTGGGGTCAGGGTTTCTCTCAGTCTGTCCTTGCACTGCTACCATATTGTTTTAATATATGACTTGGTAATAGTCTGGTGGGACAAGTCATCTTATTCAGGGTGTCCTGGTTGTTCTCTGCCCCCTCCTACCCCCTCTTTTTAAAAAAAATGATGTTCCTATTCTTGTTGATAATGCCACTGATTTTCAAATTTGCTCTGCCACCCATTGAAAATTTACCTCCCTGCCAGCATCCAGCCCTTCATTGACGTCCTAATTCTCTTCTGCCAGTGCTCCCACCTGTCCTCCAGAGCTGATGCGCGGTTGTCCCGACCCAGGTGTCACCTCAGGCTACCCTGATGTCTCCACACGCATTCTGAAGTGTTCGCGCCCGCCTTACTGAGGCAGCCACCTGGTCTCTCAGACCTCAGAAGTGACTCTGGTTGCCTCGCAGGGCCATGGGGTTCTCCTAGGGCCATTGGATATTAGCAAGCTGGCCTTGCTTCTG
Organism: Scalopus aquaticus; assembly: GCA_004024925.1. Lineage (NCBI taxonomy): Eukaryota > Metazoa > Chordata > Mammalia > Eulipotyphla > Talpidae > Scalopus > Scalopus aquaticus. The sequence continues at coordinate 97,824 of PVIJ01003493.1, forward strand.
GTGCCATGGGTCATGTTTGGGGCTGCAGGGAAGCCCTGGGGGGGAAAAAATCAGTAGCCAAATTTGGGCTCCTGACTCGCATCCATAAATTTGGAGTCACAGTTGTGATGCTCACACTGGAGGGGGTTTGCTGACCTCTCCCTAAGGCGTTGGGGATGATGTAAGAGCTCAGCAGGCCCCCTTCGTCTGGCTCTGCAGCAGAGATACTGGAAGCACCAGGAGACACCTGGGGATATTGATCATGGGGATTGCTAGGAAGAGCTTTGAGGGTGACCTTGCCCAGGCTCTGGGGAATCTCCAAACAGTGCTCCCGGGCCTGCTGACCAAGACGTGCCAGAGATCGGGGTACTGTGTTGCGTTTCCAAGGAGATGGCATCTCATATTCCAGAAATAGATGTTTATCGCACACAAGATCCCCATCTTTCAGGGCCTCCCTCTGAATGTTTCCTCCAACTGGTTGTCTCACCCCTTTTCCCCCTCAGGCCCTAACTCTCCAGCACCCAGCCTGCTTGTAATCCACGTGGCACCGCTTGTACTTTTTTGCATATCATTTTCTTCCTATCTTCCTTTACCACATGATGTTCAGAACCCCCTTCACCCACTAAACTCCCCACTTACTCTTTCTTAGCCCCAGCCCTTTCACTTACACACCTCTGCCCAGCAGCAGTCTGTTTGTTTACACTTGTGTGTGTGTGTGTGTGTGTGTGTGTGTGTGTTCTCTCTTAACTCTTCTTGGAACTTTTCAAGTCCGTCTGGCCTGTGTTTCTCAAGGACAAGGATTATCTCTCTCTCACCCTTTGACTCTTCCCTAGTACAGAACAGTGTTCAGCACATTGGGTCAAAGAACAGAAAGTGGGATTGGCTGGGTCCAGATGGTAGTTTATCACTTGTGTGACCTTGAGCAAGTTATGTAACCTTCTGGGCTTCAGTTGTCTTATTTATAAAATGAGGACGATAAAAACTTCCTCATAGGGTTTTTGGCTTTGTTGACTATCTCTCAGGTAGTAAGTGCTCAATAAATACTGCCTAGGATTACTAATGTGAATGTACAAATGTTAGAAACCATGCCAAAGCATGGTTTTGTGCCATGAATTCAACAGTTCAGCAATGCTGTCAATTTAAATCATTTCTGTGTTGATATCAGAAAAATTGTCTTTCCTGACTGAAGCGCTGTTGATTCCTCCTGTCTCATTCATTTCCTCCCTCTCCCTTTGATAGGCAGGTCCACGAGATCCAGTCTCACATGGGACGCCTGGAGACAGCAGACAAGCAGTCTCTGCACTGTGAGTAATTAACTATGGAGACCAGAGTCCTCTCTGATGACACGGTGCTAATGGGCTGGGTTTCCTGACTGCGTTTCTGCCTCGGGGGCTGAATGACTCAGGGTGGAATGAGTTCTGTTGTTAGAATGGACAGAAACACCCTGTGGCAAAGTCACTGATTTCCCTGATTGTGCCTTTGGAATCCCACAAGTCTTATCCCCCATTACCCCTCCACTCAACCTGACATGGCCCTGTGAGAATGGACGTTCTCGCCTCCATCTGTCTTAATCTAATTAAGGAGTCCTTAGAGGAATGTACTCCATAAAAATTCAGAGATGTTTAACTGGAATTGGTCATTCTGAGCTGAGAACTGTGGCTTTTTAGGAGGATTATTTAAAAATGAATAGTATTATTAATTAGTTCAGTTCCCACACTGTGGTTTCTTTTGAGAAGAATGCTCCTTGGGTTTTCTAGTTTCTTTTCTGCTGTAAGAAATGGTTCTTTCAGTGGGCTGCACAGACACTCATACTTGAGGGGAGTTTGCCTCACCTCTGCTTGGCCGTTAGCATTTCCCCTGTTTTCTCATGTCTCCACTCTGCAGCTTCAAAAGCATTCTCCTCTCTTGGTTCTCTGCCCTATCTTGTTCTCTTCTAAGCTGTGTTTGTTAGCTGTAGGTTGACCAAAGAAGGTGGCGCTGCTGTCTTTATTCTCATTTACTTTGTGGGGCAAGATGCAGTCTGCGAGCTGGCACTGGTGCAGTTTACTTTCTGTTCATCAGATTTGTTTCCTTCCTGGCAATCTCATTGCTACCTGATTGGGAATGGAAAAGCAGTCATTTTGACTGGTTTTGAAAAAGGATAAGGAAAATGACTGTACTTATCATATCTTTACCCCTGCGGATTCTTTCCTGGGCCTTTCCTGTTGGTACATGGTCTATTTTTGGGTCCCCAGCATCAGCCCCCCATCCCTCTAGAAGACCTTACAGCAGCTCTTCTCAGTATTTCACATACTAGTCTTCCCCTTCGTGCCTTTTTCTTGAACCTCATTACTACAGGAAATTCAACTGCCAATCTTTTACTAGATGTTTATAATCCCTATCTGAGAATAATCTCAAAGGAAAAAAGATCTCATTCTGTGTCAGAAAATACTGCATTTTGTTAAAATATTAATTTGGACACCCTTTAAATGTTTGTCTTATTTCCCAAATTCCTTTCTACAGATTTACCTTCAGCCTTAAAAAAAAATTGGCATTGTTATAGAATTAACAGATCTAATAAATATTTGAAACAAGGTTTACAGAGTCACTTAGTATAACTTGAGTTTTTTCCATTATTCATTCTTCTTTTGAAATACCTTTTTTTTAGTTAATGGATCTGGAACAAAGATGTATTTGATTTAGCATTCTGATTTAAGTTCACTATTTCTTTTCCAGCAATTATTCTTTTTTTTCTTTTGTGCAGTAGTAGAAAATGAAATCCAAGCAAGCATAGACCAGATATTCAGCCATCTGGAACGTCTGGAGATTCTGTCCAGCAAGGAGCCCCCTAACAAAAGACAGAATGCCAAACTGTGAGTGCTGAACCCACTTTCCCCCGGGGGAGGCTAGCAGATATTCCTGAGATCCATTTATACAGTGAAAAACTCAGGCAGAACTAAAGCACAGTTCTGTTTGAGTGATACTCCTCAAAATAAAAAGTTTGTGAGGTTAGTACCTCAGAACCCCTGTGTTTCCTTACCTCGTTGGTTTCATTTTGAAATTTTGCCCCAGTGTCTGTGTTTTCTGACCAGACCCAGGGCCACCTGAAGCCTAATGCTGCACAGCCGTTTTATTCTGCCCTTTGGGTTCCCACTACATTCTTGGGCCGAAATGAAATCTTGCTCTTAATCACGTCAGTCAGTCCATTTATAGTGAAATGCTGATCTAATGCTTTCTACTCCCCCGTAACATCAAAATGAAACTACCCTTACCACCTCCACGCTAGCGCCTGCTCCCAAAAGTTTTGTGAAACTTTGTGGATACTTTACTCCAAAGATGCCCTTGGGCTTCTTCTAGGAAAGCAGTATAATCCATATAAGGTCAGCGAGAGGTCAGTGGACCTGCTTCCTGTCACCTATTCCTTGTCATGCATCCAGAATCAGGCCAGCAGATATTTATGTAAAGCTGCTGAAATCTTGTGTGCTGCCACTCTACTTTAACCACAAACTGCTTCTTTATTTTCAACATCCTTGATCAAAATCAGATTATTGAGAGGACGTGAGGGCGGGGAACATGGGATCTTGTATGGGGAAAGTAGAAAAACTCTTTCCTGAATGCAAAGCTTGGCCACCTCAAATTGTGCAGCCCTGGCTTCCTCGAACTTAATCTCTCTCTCTCTCTCTGTCAATTCCAGTCGTGTTGACCAGTTAAAATATGATGTCCAGCACCTGCAGACTGCTCTCAGAAACTTCCAGCATCGGCGATACACAAGGGAGCAGCAGGAGAGACAGCGAGAGGAGCTTCTGTCTCGCACCTTCACCACCAATGTAAGCCAGGCCTCTGGGTGGGGGGTCTGCAGGCGCCGCCCAGCTTGCTGAAGCTGGGGCTCAGGTCTCTGAGCTCGCCCTTTCAGGGGGTGTCGGAAGCACACTGAGGAGAACAACCAGAAATGCTGGTAGACTTGGTCCATTGCCGCAGAGACTAGGTCTAGTCAGGGAATTTCTTTTTCTAACACAAAAACCTGAAAAGGAAGCAGTTAAATAAGTGACTGAAAGGTGAAAATGAGGGGGTGAAAATTACCTGGTTTGACCGGTCCAGGGCCGAGGTGGAAGTTCACATAGTGAGGACTTTTTTCTGATCAGATCGAGACAGATGATTAGAATGGAGGCCATTTGCAGCGAGGGCAGTGTTTCAAAGCTGCCTTCGGGCAGTTGCTATTGTGCTGTGTCTGTGTGTGGTTCCATTGTCAGATGCATTAAAATGTTTTTGCCCCTAGTCTGAGCAGTAATTTGGAGGAATTTGTTAACAGATATTTCATTTTAGATGGATTGCTTGACTTGAGCCTGTTTGATGGAGGCCTATTGGTTTGCTTGTTTGATTTCTTAGCACACCATTATCCCTGCCCTTCGGTCTCAATAGGGTCACTTCCCTCACAAGGCCATAGAACACACTGGCCTCTCTCAATTCCCACGTGACATACTGAGGAAGAGGGCTTGTGAGTTTGGGTTTTTGTTTGTTTTTCATAGAGAGTTTTGTTATCTGAAAGAGGCGTTGGCTTTCTAACCCTGCCATTGGGGTTCATGTTGGTTCCCACTTTGCAGATGTTTGATTCCCTCTGCTATATATATCCACATGTAGCAAATTTCCATTTTAGAATGTGCTTGTGTAGTTTTCATTTCTCTAGGGTAAGCAGTCAGGTAACAATGATTAGCAATCCAAAACTGTAATAAAGACGTGATGGTGGTCTAGTGGCAAGCAGAGCTGCCTTTCAGAAGTGTAACGAGCTGCGTGACACCCTGAAAGTTGTCAAGTGTCGTCTGGGCTTTAGAAAGTTAGGGCGTCAGGCATCCAAGCCTTTTTTAGGTCAGGTGCGATCTAAATTACTCTCTAACCAGCCTTATGTGATACTGTGCATATAGCAGCCCTTCATAAAAGTTGATTTGCTAAATGAATTTCTTCCTAGTCATTCTATGATCTAGAACTATAGTATGTTTTTTTGAAAGATAACGGTCCACCGTCCATACCTTTCAGACTTATATATAAAAGTGCATTCAGTAAAAGCTTGTCCAGTAAATGAAGCGAAATCTCTAATTGATTCATTCGAACTCTGACCCCCTGAGCATTAGCTCTGTATAGAACACGACTGTATAAAGTGCTGAGAGTAAAGCATGTGAAAATAAAAAGACATGACTTCCTGTGAGAAACTCCCGTGGGGGGGGAAGGTTGAAATTCTCTAAGTAAAAGGTGATTCTAAACTTGCACAGCAAGGGGAAAGTGGCTTAAGCTCTCTGTGACCATTGAAAGTGATCAGAATGGCACCGTGTGGCAGAGGGTCTGGTCCTCGGAGGGTGAGGAGCGCGCTTGAGGTGCTGCCGCCGCTTGAGACTAGCTGCCGCGCGGCTTGCTCCAGTGGACGAGTCAGGCCCTGGGCCTGGTCTCCGTGTTTCTCCTCAGGATAGTTGAGAAGGCAGGTGCCACACTCAGCACTGCCATGCCCCACAGGGCATCCTAGAGCTCTTTGTGATGTTGACAAGTATTCCTCCTCTCTGAACCTCAGTTTCTTCCTTGGATGGGGATAATAGAGTAACTACCTCCTAAGCTTAGATGAAGATGAAGTAAATCTGTGGTAATGAGCATACAAAGCAGAAAACGCTTGGTCAGTGTTAGTTTTTTCTCCTTTCATTTCTTAACAGATTTTTTTTCCCTGCCTGCTCAGGAGCCTCATTCCCCCCTTGAACACTGTTAGGCCTTCAGTGGAACGCACAGTCTCTTCTGTCCTCGCTCAGCCCCGTCTGCTTGTCGGGATAGGCCGTAGATAAAATGGGCAAAGAACAAAAGCAGACTTTCAACACTGCATTAAGGGGAAGCCAAGTAAGGGAACATTGGTAGAAGCTAGATCCATGAGTAGTCGGAGAAAGCCTTTCGGATCAAGCCTTTAGCATTTCTCCTAAGTGGGGGTGATGACCCAGAGGCAGGCGTTAACAGGACTTGTGTTGCAGAACTTTGTTGAGTGACAAATCCAAGAAAAGTTCTCTTCCTCTGAGTGAACGGAGGCCCCCCAGATCTTTGCTTTGCTTTGTTTCTCTATTAGGTTCCTCTGGTTCTTGTACCATCCTTCTGGCGTGGCCCAGAGCGGTCAGATGCGGTGGGGCTCCATGAGCCGACCAGCAAGCAAAGTTAATCAAGTGCCTGCATTTCTTTCACAGGATTCTGACACCACCATACCCATGGACGAATCACTGCAGTTTAACTCCTCCCTCCAGAAAATTCACCATGGCATGGATGACCTCATTGGAGGCGGGCACAGTATTCTGGAGGGACTGAGGTCCCAGAGACTGACCTTGAAGGTGGGGGCCTTGCTGGGGTTCAGGGAAAAGGCCTCGTGTTTGGCCTCATCCATCAGTTTGGTACCTGTGTTTACATTTTGATTTTGTACCCCCAAATTGGGACACTGGGATGGGGAGTCAGAGCCCTTGAGTTTGGGATCCTTCCTCTTGGAGCTGGATCACTAGGACCCCAGAACTAACCAAATTCCTTGGCTGGCCAGTCGGTATTTCTCGTGCTTGCCATGAACCATCGTGGGTCCTCACTTGGAGTCCAGGTGTTTTTCCACTCACTGATCTTATCACGAGTGTGGCTGCCGCTGCCGGAAGAAGCAGGAGGCTGGGAAGTCTGTTTGGAGCCCACTAGCCTAGCAAGGGAGTCGGGCTGTGTTCAGGGACCTCGCCCTCAGCTACTTCTCCGGAGAACTGCCCATAACACAGACCTTCTTGTACGGCAGTGGCTGAGCCCCTGTGGGTGGGGCCTTAGAGGCTGACCAGCAGCAGAAGCTTCTAGAGCGAATGGTGGTGATCCCCAGTAACTCGTCCCTCTCTCTAGTCACAGGTATTCCTAGAAGCCCTGCCCCATTGGGTGAGACTCAGACCCCCTGGGAGCGGCTTACAGAAACATTACACACTCTGATGTCAGTCATGGAGTTTCAGTCTCAGCCCTTTTCCTGTATCAAGCCTGATGGATAATGGGGTGTGGGCTCTGCCTATTATCAGGGTGTGGTCTCCTGTGAACGAAGCACTCCCAGCCACTGAGCTGTGAGAAACAGTCAGTTGGAAGCATGGGTTTTATCTAAGTTTTTCTTGGACCACGTTGAGCCTATCAGCCCACAGGACGCTGGCGCATTTCTGCCATCTTTACCAGGGAGAAGGTCAGGCGGCCCGAGTGACTCTTAACCTCCTGCTGACGACTGTGGTGCTTCCCAGGGTCTGGGAGAGCCGACTCCCCAGCCTCGCGGTGGCCCCTTTTCACAACAGCCACCTGCAGTAATTCCAACTGAAAGAAGATGATGAATCTGCCCTGTCTTTAGCAAACTGCCGGCCTCCTGCCTGTATCTCAGAAAAACAGCAAACCCTTTTAGGACTAGACTCGCCATGTCACACGAACACTGGTTCAGTGGGGGGTGGGGTGGGGGTGGGTTTGAGTTTGTGGTTAAAGCAAGGGTTCGCTTCCTCCCAAAGTCCGGGCACCTTGTGCCCCTGCATTGCCAGCAGAAGTGAGGTGTGGGCACCTAGCAGGGGCAGGAGGTTGGAATTTGAGGTTTCTGATTGTTTCCTCTGCACACCTACTGTCTTCCGTCTGATGGCTGCCCTCCCATCCCACCCGTCAGGGAATGCTTCTGCCTTAGCCATTTGGATGGAATATAGAGCATGAGGGAGCTGGGTCCTGTTTGGGGGAAATGTGTGGCTGAAAATGAATATGTTTTCGAAATGTCTGATAACTTTCAGGTGATTTTAGAAGCTTGGTTCTTAAACCTCATACAGTGATGAAGTAATCTGCACTTGCAGATCTAAGCAGAACCTGTAGCAAAAGGCTAATTTCTATCGTCATGGGGGGAAGTGGTCTCTGACAGCAATAAGGTTTGACTTGTGAGATCTCCCTGATGAAGCTTGTTAATCACTGTCAACCTGTGGCAGAACATAGGTGTAGAATTCTTGTCCTTGATGCCTCATGTTTTCGCTTCTCTTGCATGTTCATTTAAAAAAGGAATACGGGGCGTTAGGTCAGGTGCATTTGGCGATGTCTGCGCAAGTAGCAGGGTGTCTGCCCAGCATTCATTTGTATCTGTCACTTCAGAAGAAAATGTGTTTTGCAATAAAAGTTACAAAGCAGAGAGGTGGGCTGGGTGGTTTGGGCTTTTGGTTTAGGAATAAAATGCCCTTTTGTTTCGGTGGTGGCCAGTGACAGTCATATAAAGGACTTGGGCCATCGTGCTGTGGCTGCCGGCTGTGTCTCTTGCTCCATCTTGCCATTTCACCCCCTCTTGTAGAAAACAAGGACCTAGCCCCCACGTGGTATGCAGCAGAATCCCCTGGGTTTCTGCTCTTACAAAGATTTTGCCTTTTTAAAATAAAAGATTCATATTAAAATTGCAATTGTAGTCTAACTTCCATGCAGTGAGGTGTACAGATTTACTTGTGTGGGTCATTGAATTTTGAAAAATACATACACCTTTGTAATTCATGCTGCCACTAAGACAGAGACTGTTCTCATCCCCCCGAAAGATCCTTTGAGGATTTCGCGTTCTGTCTCCCCCTACACCCCAGGCAACCACTGTTCCAATTAGTTCTCTGTAAATTAGTTTTGTCTGTTACTGAACTTCATAAAAATGTATTCATGTTATTCTTTTCTATGTGCCTTCTTCCTCTCAGTATGTTTTCCTGGCTCACTCATATGGGTACTTGTTGGCGATTAAGTCCTTTTTATTTTTTTAAAGCTTTATTTATGCATACGAGAGCTGGGGTGTAGGCTGGAGGGTGTGTGTGAGCTGCGCCATGTGGGAAGCTCCCTGGCCAGGGATTGAACATGTGCTGCAGTGGCTGCCGATAGCTTCATAGTGCTGAGACTTAAGCCCTTGCGCCACCAGGGAGGCCCTGATTAAGTCCTTTTTCATGCCAGGCGTTGTGCGAGCAGACCGCACGTGGCTTAGCCATCCTCCGGTTGATGTACGCCCAGGCGTTGTCCAATTTTTGGATTATCTCCTTTGTTTTTTTTCTAGGAACTATCATAGTTTTAGCTTTCATATATAATTCTGTGGTCCATCTTGAATTGATTTTATAACATGAATCAAAGTTTTTTTATACATATTCATACATGTAATCTGAAAGACATGCAGTGTATGATCCACATGTGTGGTATTTACTGTGCAGCTGGTTGTTTCAGCACATCTGTGTAAAGGATTTTTCTTTCCCCCTTGCTTTGCTCAGGTACTTTGACTGTGATTCATTTGACCATGTGTGAGTAGGTCTTTTTCAGGTTGAAAAGATGCTTTCGTATACTTTAGTCAGAACCAAGAGACTGTTGGAGAAGCCCCATCTCATCACGTCATTCGCCCGCCCTTGGCAAAACAAACTGATCGCTCTTGTTCTCTTTCCATCCGCCCAGGGGACTCAGAAGAAGATCCTGGACATCGCCAACATGCTGGGCTTGTCCAACACAGTGATGCGGCTCATCGAGAAGCGGGCTTTCCAGGACAAGTACTTCATGATCGGCGGCATGCTGCTCACCTGCGTGCTCATGTTCCTCGTGGTGCAGTACCTGACGTGAAGCGCCGCCCAGCAGCTGGACTGGCCGCCGTGTGAGAGTGTGTGTGAGTGTATGTGTGGGAGAGCGAGGGGAGCCGGTGGCTGCCTTTTGAAGTGCATGCCTGTCCAGCTGTGAAGACCACTCGGAAGCCATGTGACCTGTGACCTAGTGGGACTTTCAGACCTCTGTTTTCTGTGACGTCCTGGAGGGAAGCTAGTGCCACCAAGGTGCACGGTACTTAGGAAATGAAAGAAGTGCCCAGTGTCTCTCTCTCACTCTCACTCTCACTGGGGGAGGGAGAAATGAGGGATGTAAGGGATGAAGAAGGAAGGGGGAGGGGAAGATGGCTTTGGTTTCGTCCACATAGCTGAGGCACCCCGGGGAAGGCTTCCGCAGTGAGCCTTGCAGACAGGCCATCCACACCTAGCCTTCTTGGCTCCTGGTGGAGGGTCTGGAGCAGAGTTGAAGAGAAAGAAGGGGACGAGGTCCTCTCCCTGCACCCATTATGGTCAGCCTAGTCCCATGCTCTTGCTACTAGCTGCTTCCCCCCCTGCCCCCCAAAATGACCTGCAGATGACTAACTGCTAATAATTGTCATCCTTCCCCGGAAGCAGCTACCTAGAAGGAAACAGAGGCCTTGACACCATTGCTGACAACAAGTAAGATTTTCCACTTTGCAGTTGTTGGGTGTTTCGCCTTTCTCAGATGAGACCAGTGTTATTCCCTGGGAGTGTGCCGTCATGGGACTGGAGACCCTCGTCCTTGATTCCCCCAGTAGTTAAGAGAATGGTTGCTGGGTAACATTCCAGGGCTGTGGCCTGGTGCCCAGGCCCAGCCTTCGGTGGCCTCTGCCCCTTAGAAAGTAGCTGGGAGCAAAGGCTAGTGATTTGTCAGTTACAGCCTCATCTCCAGTTTCAACATCTCTGTTTTTTGGCTTTTTCCTTCCTTGAAATATGTCAGCAACTGCCAACCAAGCCCCCATCCTGACTTGGCAGGGTGAGCAGTGCCACCCTGCCGTCCTGATGTGGACGTCCTCGTGAGCCTCTGCGTAGGCACCAGGACCTTTACCTTCTCTGACCAGCCCTGGGGGCCAGGTGCGTTACGGGGCTTGTGTAAGGTCAGTCTGCTGAATATGGTGGCTTCGTCACTCACCGGCCCAGAAAGACCTGGTTATCGTATTTCTTTTACCTGCCACAGGCCCTACTGGCCCTAGGCTCAGTGGTCTCAGTGAAACAAAACTAGTGCTCAGAATTTCCCAGAACTGGAGCCTGGTCAGTATTCACTGCACCTTTGCTTGTCGTGTCCCACCCACTGCCCTCTTTGTTTCTTGTCATGTGAACTGTCTTCTGTCCTCTTTAGCATCCCTCCTCCCCCCTGTTTCTGTAGCACTATTAGTCTCTCAGGCACATGTGTGCCCTAGCTCCCAGTTTGGTGAGTGTTTTCTTAATTGTCACAGATTTTTACCTGAGTTTTCCGGGTACCAACCAGACGGGGTCTCCATTGCTCTTACTCTTGTGTGCTAAACAGGGTCCCTGAAGGAATCTATGACCCCTTCACAAAGGAGTGAAAAGGGTGACCTAGAAGGTGGGCAGAGAGGATAAATCAGTTTGAAATTTCCATCACACCCAGTACCCCTGCCATCCCCAGGACCCAGCACCAGGCCCTTAGGAGTCCATAAAATGGACTTAGGAATTCAGAACTGGCCGCCCCACCTGCTGGGCGCCGGAGGGCCCTCAGACAGCCCTCCTACAAGGAGCAGCCGAGCCATTCTGACTTGAACTCTCTGAGGCAGAACTCCCCCACCCTCCGTTGGCCCGACGCAGCATCGATTTGCCGAGTACACCATTGTGTCTTCACACTGCCTTGTAGTGAGTACCGACCTGGAGGGGCGAGAGTAAGACCTTCCAAGGTGCTGCGCGTGCAGACAGATGCTCTCTACTTGGAATAAACATTACGGAGGCAGTTTGTGGGTCTCCGGCGCGCTGGCAAGGGAGCCGCAGCCACAGTGTGTTTGGAGATGCAGGGACACGGTGACCGCCCCGTGTCCTCAGCCCTTTGCCTTCTCTGGCCTCTTGCAGAAGAGCACTTTGGCCTTACTGGGTGTCACCATTCCTGGGAGTGTGGGGAAGGGCCCCAAGCCGAGGGAGGAGCTCCCTCTAGCGGATTTGGGGTGAATTCTGAGGGTGAGCTGGTGCGAGGACCTCGGTGGCAGGCGGCTTCTGTGATGGGCACAGGAGTTCGGTGTGCCTCTCGTGCCACCTGGCTTAAGACAGGCGGTTTGTCAAGGGGCTTGCGGGTATCTTCTTTCCTTGGATGTTTACTCCGGGAGTGACCACTTTAAGGACAGCTGAATTCAGACCAAGTAAGTAGGAGAGTCTTGATTTTATATCCAGATTCTCTGCTAGATTTTTTTCCCCTTAAGTCTGCTGCCCTAATGAATTTAAGTGGATTTGATTTGCAAATTTGAAACTACATGCATTGTTTTTGAAGCACATCAGTTGAATAAAGTTGACATTTATTTTATTTAGAAAATAATTGTTGTAACAAATGACCCTGTTTTTTTTAAGGATTCTAGGCCAGAGATTCTCAAACACTTGCTCCATGACCAGAGGCCGGGCTGGCTGCCTCAGAAGCCGCTGGCAAGCTTTTCTAAATTTACAGATGCCTCGGGTCTACCCCAGATCTTCTGAACTAGAATAGTTTTGTCAGTCTCTAACTCTCGTGTGTGTGTTTTAGAACCACTGACTCTGAGGTAATCAAGGATGATAGTATTCGAAAATATTTTCTGAACTAGTTCCTCATGTAATTGTGAAGAACGAAACTTAATGGGTCCAAAATAAAGTCTTACTTGTTTACATTCTATCTTATTCCAGAAGAGATTTGAGGAAACTTACAGGAAATAACTAGGCCATTGAAATAAAAGTGAGAGCCAAGAACAAATGGGAAGAGCTTGTCAGTAGCAAGAGAAACCATGCAAGTCGCGACGCCCAACAGAAGTGCTCTGGGGAGCCCCTGGCTTGGCTTTGAGCCCCAGCAGCTCAAGGGAAGAGAGAAGTGTGATCTGTCACTGGGAGCGGGGAAAGGGCAGGGCGCTCAGGGGAAACCCAGGCCTTCAACTGCTGGCTTGCCCACCGCGCTTGCTGGAAGTCTGGCCCGGTTATTTTCCGGGCCCAGTCCCTGTGGTCTTTCTGAGGTAGGTTCCCTGTTACCCTTTTGTGTGAATGAGGAGACTGAGCTTTAATGACTTTGCTGAGGCCTCACAAGGTCCTGGAGGAACTGTCCCCTCATCTGCCTGGCTTCCAGGCTCAAGTTCAGCCTACACCTGTCTGCCACCCGTGCTTGGGGTGACATGCCAGGCTTCCGTGTAGGGCTATAAGGCACGTGTTGCATCACACGCAGGTTGTCTGTTGTGCCATATTTTCTCCTCAAGGAAAGTGGGCGCCATGGGGGAGGGCCAGGGAGTGGTAAAGAATGGGAGCTGTACTCTGGGCTTGCCACCAGGGGGCAACATAGCCCTTTCTGACTGAAGGGCTCAAATCTCCTGTTTGCAACACATGTGGCAAAACATGTGCCTTACAGCCCTACACGGAAGCCGGGTGGGCTGCATTTCACCCCAGGCATGGTGGCAGACAGGCGTAGTGGCCGAGTTTGAGCCTGGAAGCCAGGCAGATGAGGGGCCAGCTCCTCCAGGACTGGGAAGAGAACAACTGCTGATTTGGCTTGGTTCTTTGGGGGGAGAGGAGCTGAAAGTCCAGAGTCAACCAGGAAGTGTGGTCTCCTGGATGCCTTACAGTCTAAGACCGCGGTGACTAGTGTGGGCGCCCAGTTAGGAGGGGTTATGATCATAGAGACTGACCCCCTGATGGAGCATTTCCTTTAAGGGGTTTCAGGGGCTCTCCTCCCAGACAGCTGTGACAGACTCCTGGAGAGCAGGTGTAGGGGAGTCCTCCTGCCACCTCAGTCTTTCAGTTTCAGCCACCAGAGCCCTGGCATATGCCTGGCACCACATTAGCTGCCTCAAGGTAGGCAGGTTGAAAGCAACCTCTGCCCTCTGTGGCTGGCAGTGGAGGCACAAGACCGCGGAATAGCCCGAGATCCAGGATGCAGACACCTGGCTTCAAGTTGCGCCCCGTTGGCAGCAAGCGCCTGCCTCCCTGAGCCCCAGCTTTCTCCTCTTCCATTGTGACTCCTGCTCACATCCCTCTCCGGGGGACAGGGCCCACCCGGCCCGGTGCTCGTGGCAGACTCCGGAAGTCCGCAGCAATGCTGCTTAGAGGTGACCTTCAAAGCCCTGATTTCTGTCTCCAGAGGTTCTGAGCTGCTTGAGCTGGGTGTCCGGGCCTTTACCCCACTTTGCCAACAGATTCTCGTGTGCAGCTGAGGTTGAGAACCACAGCTCTGAACGCTTTCCAGGAGCGACGGGCTATTAGCCCTGCTTAACTGGAGGGACGAGAACTGCCCAGGCGCAACAACCCGGGGACGAAACGTGCAGAACCTGCAGCAGAGGACGAGGGGGCAGCCTGGCCGCAGAAGCAGTAATAGGAAGGGGCTCCCCAGAGAGCCGGGGGCGGGTGCTGCCAGGGGCATCTGAGGGGCAGGAAGGTTGTGGGGGAAATGGAGGGGGGCTGGGGGGCTCACAGCCTCCACGGGCAAGAGCTGGCTGCTGCCCAGAGACCCGAGGAGCCCGAGGTGGAGCTGGGCCTTGGCGGCGGGCACTCATCAGGGGCCAGCTGGGCCGCGCCCAGGGCGGCAGTTCCTCCCCTCCTCTCCCTTGGCAGCCGGTCCGTGGGCTCCACATTCTTCTGCCCGAGACGACTTAGGCCAAAAGCCCCCTCTGGTTCCGCTCGCCTCCTGGCACTTCGTGCTCTGCTTAGAGTTTCTCATGCCCAGGGCATGTGCAGGGGTGGGAGCCCCTGCGGGAGGGGAGAAGCACCATCACTGCCCCGGGACCTGTGCGGTGCTCCTGAGTTTCAAAAGAAAACGGAGCGTTCCTGGGTGTTGTCCGGATTCCTGCTGCTGCATGTGCAGTCAGCGTCCGTGGTGTCGCTCCCTTCGCGCCCACTGTGGCCAGGGCAGGCTCTCCAGGAGCCCTGGGAAACCCTTGGAGGGCAGCTCCCCCAGCAGAATTCCAGAACTGAAGCCACGGCCCCCTCGGAGGAGAAACCACCTTGGAATAAATATTTTGAGGTCACTCAGTTGAAGGGAACAGCCCCTAAAGATGTCAGGGAAAATGGCTCAGCCCCCACCTTGTACCCTTTTAACATAAAACGTCAACTTGATGAGATGTCACCAGGCAGTGAGAGGTGCCAGAGACTGTGCTTGGGGCAGAGAGCCCACCAGACAGGCAAGGGCGAGGAAGGAACACTGCCTGGAGGAGGAGGTCTGGAATGAGGCCCGGTATGGTTGGGTAGCTCATCCGGGGCCTCAGCTGGAAGATTCCAGGACTGGGGAGGAGAATCATCTGAAGGTCACGCTCACATCTGGTGCTTGAAAGAGACTGAGCTTGGGGAGTTGCCCAGTGAAACACCCCACAGGGCTTCTCCCTGTGGCCTGGGCCTTCTCACTGCTAGGCTGGCTCGCTCGCCGGGTTAGCGGCCCAGGCAGAGATCCATACCTAGAGCACATTCTTTTTTGATCAAGCCTCAAAATTTGCGTGGCATCACTTCTGCCTCACACCTAAGGCTGTGGCTTTCGCAGGCTCCATTATTTCTCAGCAGGAGAAATGTCCGTCAAGGTTAAGAAAAGCAAACAGGAACGAGTCTGGAGGAGCTGGCTGATTCCAGTTTGGATGCTGAGGGGAGGGGGCAGGGGCTTGGCAGGGCGTTGGGGGCCTTCCCGCCAAGCTCTGGCTGAGAGTCGGGCAGAAGTCCACCAGGCTCCTGGAGTATGAGCTTCTGATCCGCTGTCTGGTGGAGCATGAGAGCAAGGGCCCAGATGGAGCACATCCAGGGCCAGCACATGTCTCAGAGAAATCTCATTCACTTGCTACCGTGGCAGATGTCAGCCTCACCAGTGCTTAAAAAGCGGTGGAACCTTCCATCTGGCTGTTAGGAGGACTCGCTCACTGTGATCCATTTCGAATGAGATGAAGATGGGGTCTTTACCCAGTCAACACCAACGGAAACTCTCTGGCTCTTTTCAGAATGCGAAGAAAGTGACTGAATTAACTCTTTTCAAGGTAAACCTTTATTTTAATAATTAAGTCGTTTTGCCCAATAAGCTGACTCCAGGTGTCCTCTTTCCAGCTACAGGCATGTTGGATGACAAGGACACCACGGCATTTTCCAGCGACTTTCCAGTATCAAGCCGAGGAAGAGACTGAACAGGTGTTGGACCTTTAGCGGGAACGGGCAAGACTTCCCCACTGATGCCCTGCCAGTGGCTTGTGCCCCTTCTCCCCGCACACAGTGGGCAGGATACAGCTGGCATGACCATCTTGGAAATGCCACACCGCCCGTGAGTAGCAGGCGTGCCTAGCTCACAGCACTCGGCCGCTGGGCACCACAGGCAGCACCTGCTCACCTGAGACAGTGAGGTGGTCCCTCAAGCTGAATCTCAGCGGAGCCGGACCTGCCCAGGCACATGCTGGGAGGAAGGAGCAACACCCACAGGGGTGCCCTGGGAGAAGCAAGAGGGGCCCTGTGGCTGGAGCTCAGGCTTGGGGGTGAGGGTGGGTGGCGCCTGAGAGCACACTCATGATTGCCTGCCGTCATGCCCCGCCCCTCTGCACACAGCAGGCACTCAATAGTGGTTGAAACTGCAGTGAACAGTGTGTATCAAAGTGAGGAAAGCATATCCCAGTGGGGCTTCCTGGAAGGGGCGTGGGGTGGTGACAGGCAAGAAGTCAGTTTCTCAGGATCTGTAGGAACTTGAAGTCTTTTTTCTTGGTTGCCAGCTTCCTAATATTTTTCAGTGTCTCCAAGAGTCCACTGGAGCTGGTAGCGTTACCTGAATCACTCTCCTTCTACCTCTCTCCCCTAGCAGGATTCTTGGATGTAGGCATTGCCTACTAAAGCCCCAAACCATGTCCTCTGCTGCCCCGTGTAGGATGGGGAGGAGGTAGCTGGGTAAGGAACCCAGGATAGAAGTGGCAGAGGGAGAGTGAAAAGGGCAGGTAGGAGGGACTAGACAGGCGGGGGTGGGGGGAGGAGAGGAAAAAATTGAATCAGTTAAGTGTACGCCAGTGCCAGAGTCAAAATCCCACACAGCAAATTGCTTTTTCCTTCACACTCGTCCCAGCTTAAGGCCCTATTAAAATAGCACCTATTGGAAATGGAAGAGTAATGGCAACAGGCAGCTTATTCGGTCTCTCCGGGAGTCTGCGGGGTGGCCCTGAGCGTTGGACCAGGCTTCGTGCTCAGACAGCCCTGAGCTCAGGACGAGATGCCCGAGCAGCAAAGGGCAGAGGATGGGGGCTGCCCCAGCATCTGCCTCTGACCCCGCAGGACAGCCTGAGGGGGGCTGGGTTGGGGAGTAGGGGACACCTATGCTGGGGGGTGGGCAGTGGCTGAGATGTGGGGCTGACACGATCAAAACTGGTTCCAAATCCCAGAAGAGGAAAAGCGAACCTGGGAAGGGGCCTTAGGGGACCGTGACTTGCCAAGGGTCACTCGGCAGTTGGTCAGAACAGATCTGGAGCCAGGGTGGAGGCCATGCCAGTGCTCCTGCCATCTCAGCCCGCGCCCAGCCTTTTCCCCATCCAGCTAGTCCGAGCCCCCCCTCAGCCCGTCTCGTGACCTGGGGTGACACCATATTCCAGGCAGGCGCAGCTGACTCGGGGTGGCAGCAGCCTTGCCAAAGGCTTTTCTGGCTAGGGGGCATCTTCCCAGGCTGCTCCGATATTGACATGAACTGGCGCACACTTCACCAGGCTTGGTGTTCCCAGAGGATGCAGAGGTGGACAGAGCCCCCGAGCATGGCTGGAACGGCGGGTTCCGGGGTGCCCACTTGCCGCCCACAGTGAAGCCCGGTGGTGGGTGGCATTCTCCCATAGGTTACACATTGGACCATGTCTCATCCACCCAGAGTCCATTGCCATGACAACAGCAAGCTCCTTACCCATCATTTTCATCCTTAAAGATTCCCACCCCAGCTGTCTGAGCCTGGGTCCCTCACCCAGCTGCCACACCAGCCCACGGCTCCAGGTCCAGGATTCATGGCGCGTTGGCGCGCTGCCAGCTAGAGCCTCCTGGGAGACGCCTGGTTGCTGGCATGGCCCTTGGAAATGACCGTATCATCTCTTCTTAATTGGGTCAGGAACTTGCTCCAAGTGCCTCCCTCTGCTCCCATGCTGGAGACACCCCCTCCTCTGCCCTGCACTTAGCGTTGGCGAGCTGCCCCGCTGCCCTCTGCCCAGCCCCCAGGCAAGGCCGTGCTGGTCAGAGCTGCTCCAAAGTCAAGTGCTGGCCCCGGGGGAGGGGGAAGCCTTAGAGTCCCGGGTCCGAGGTACTCAGGCCAGCCGTGGCCAAAGGGTGGGGGGACTCTCAGTGCTGGCTCCCCCCCTCCTTCCCTCTCTCTCCTAGCCGGCCCTGCCTGGCCCTGCGTGGTGCTTCTCCCCTGGGCTTTGCCCCCACTCTGGCCAGCCTCTCCTTCACAACCAGATCCGAGTTGACTCCTATCAGGAAATCTTCCCTTCTCAGCCATCTTGCTCTGCATCCTCTCAGCGTGGCTATATTTGGTTTCTACAAACATAACTTTGTGTTGCATCAGAGAGAGGGGGAGATTCCTGAAGCTATAGATTTTTTTTCTGAAGCTATTTTTCTGAAGCTATTTTCTATCTATACTAGGAAATTCTTGTAGTGGACATCTGTTGTTTATCTGCTCAGCGTCATCCTTCTCTTCTTTTGCTGGTGACATAAGCTCACCTTCCTGTAGAAAACCTGTTCCACAGACCTGGGCCCTGGCTCCCCGCTCCAGCTGCGGAGGCCTGGCCAATCAGAGGGCCCTGTCGGTGGCCATAGTCATTGCTTCAGGGATGACCGCCTGACGGTGCAGAGCCAACCAGATTCTTCCCCGGTGTCCTGTAGACGCCGCTGATGCCCTGGCCGACGTCCATCCTCCCTTGGTTCTCACTGACCAAACCCTAATTTTGTTGGTCTAGCAGGAAGCCCAGTTGAAAATACTTCGCCAGAGGTAGCTGAGTGGTCATATCACCCAGTTCTAGTCAATAAGATGTGGGGAGCTGGGGCTGAGAGGGACTCCTGGGAAAGGGCTTCAGGGGCACAGACTCAGCTGTCCTGGCCCCTTCAGTGCTAACCTCACTGATCACTGCTCACAAGGGCGCAGCTTACCGGCAGCTGTTACTCCAGTTGTGGGGAGCAGCTGTGCACGAAGGAGGCCCTCCAAGAGGAAAGCACAGGCAAGAGATGGGCAGAGGAAATGAGAGCTAGAGAGAACGGTGCCAGCTAAGCCCCTGGACTGAGCCCATCTGGGCAGTTGCTACACCCTCTTCCTGGGTAAGCAGGTTTGCATGGGTTTCTGTCGCTCCTCATGAAGGAGCCCTAAAGGAAACCCTTCATGAGACCAAAACCATGTGTTTGTCTCTCTTTTCCCTTCTCAAGCTACCCACATCGTAAGATGCCAGATGCAAAGTTGGCGCACAATAAATATTAATTCAAATAGACTTTGAGCCCCGCAGAAGAATCAAAGAAGAGCTTGCAAGGACCTGAGAGCTGAACTTGACGCATTAAGAAACAAACTCATCAACACTCTCAGGCACCTCTGAGGTGGTGCATGACTAGGAATTCCTCCTCTTCACCAAGCCATTCTGTTGGCCCTCACCTCCTCCAGGAAGCCTTCCAAACCAGGTCTTCATCCATCATCCTACCTTTGTGATCACTTACCTTTGTTAACACTTTGGTCCAGCTGTACTCGGTTAGAGGTGTCATTTGAGCATAGCTGTGTGTGTCTCCTCCCTCCCACCCCACTCTCCCCTCCTCATCTCCCCCCTGCCAGTTTAGAACAGGGACTATGTCCCCACTATCAGAACTTTCTGGGTTTAGGGCTTCTAACTTCTGAGACTGGAGACCCAGATGGTACCTCTCTTATCCGAGGAGCTGCATGATCTAGACTCACCCCTCCATGCCTTGTGAAGCCAGACCCAGAAGACAAGAAAATAGGGTCTGAACTACAATTTAGCAGAGATGGAGGGGAAGGAGGAGTAAGGGCAAGCAGTTAGCATATCTTAACCTTCAGGGAAAATCTATTGTTCATAAGATTAGTTCTGAATCAGTCTGTTCATCCACAGCTCTTGCAATAGTCTAACTCAGATCCATGGCCACCAGTGTAGCAATATGAGCAGAGATTCTCCTCCCACATAATGCCAGAGTTCTTACAAGCTTTCCTCTTTCCCTGTTCCTTGGCTATTGAGCAATAGTCACTTGACGATGAGCCCTTTATTGGGAAGCTGATCAGATCTCAGCAGACACCCAGGGGTGGCTGTGTGTTTGCTGTCTCTTGGCTCCTCTTGGCCGCCAGCCTCGGAGTAGCCCCTGTAGCTGCCATGGGGCAGGATACCATCATCCGGCTCTGCTCGACAGGCTGCCTGTCTTTGGTCCCCTTGATCCCCATCCCAACACTAAAGCCTTTTAAAAAGCAGCTCTGCAGGATGCTAATGTAGGGTCTTGAAGGAGAGTGGCTTTCGAACGAGTTAGAGAAAGCCATTCAGGAAGGACTGACAGCCCACGAAGTCAGTGTGCGAGCTGAGCGAGACCTGCAGGGGACTGGACCACAGAGATCAGAGGGGAGGAGGAACGAGGCAGAGGGGACATGAAGGCTGTTTTGTTCGGTGGCGGAGAAGGGTTTGTATGGAAGACCTTGAATGCGTGTTGTGTCTGTATTTGGGGAGACCAGGCCAGATCTTGGGTAGGAGAGAGACATGTAAAAATAGAGCCAGTGATCCCGTCATCTGCACGTGGGAGGATGAACACTTGGGGAGCGGGGGGAGGACTCTGCAGCGGGGATCGGGGATCAGTGTGCATGGTGATGGCGATGGCGATGGGATGGAGTAGGGGGAGCTGGGTGAATGACTCCTTTCAGGCTGTCTTTGTCTCTTGCAGAAAGGTGCTAGGTGCTTTGGCTCAACTCCCCATCAAGTAGCCGGTGGCCCAGGAGTCTGGGCTGCTGTTTGGGGAAGTGGTTGTTTCCAAATATCACTGGATCTGGGTCACCCCACATCACTGATGGGGAGAAGTTCTCCTTGTGCCCAGCCGTCCAGGGCTTTATTTCCATTGGCAGCAACTAGCCTGGCGTGGCAGAATGGACAAGAATGAGGATCAGGCTGCCAAGAAGCTTTGGCTCAGGTAAACCAACTTGGAGGACAAGGGAGAGAGGCATGGTGCCTTCCACCATAACATTTCCAGGCATTCATATTACACACCAAATAAGGAGAAAGATGGGACACATTTGCACACTAACTCAAGACAGGGTCTCCATGGCAACAGTTACCCAAAAATCCACTCCTGACAGTCGCAACAGCAGGAGCCAGCAAAGAAGACTCTGGGGGTGGGAACATGCGTGGGGCGACAGAGGATGGCTCCTTTATTCTTAAACTGAAGGAAGTGCTGACGGCAGGAACCAAGGCGTCTGAGAGCCCGACTAAACCCACAGCCATTGTAAGCAGGGGCTGGAAGGTGTCTTAAAATGAGCTGCTGCTGCGGAACACTCCAGGGGGAATTGTAGCTCAGGGCTGAGGACAAGGCGTCAAGGCGTCACCCCTCCCACCACCCATCCCTCTGCTGCAGGAGAGTTCTTCCTGCCCCCTGAGATCTGGGGGAGGGGGCAAGGGACAGACACCCTTCCTGGGAAGTCAAAGGCTCTAGGCAGTCTGAAACTGAAGGCAGAGTCCAGACCATAAAAATCTCACATGAGATGTGAGCTGAGAGAGCTGAGTTTCAGCACACGCTGGCTCCTGACTTGCTGGACAACCCCTCAGTTTCCCCCACAGTGAAATGTCCAACCTACCTTGAGGCACTCTTACAAGCTGAGTAAATAGCATGGGAAATGCTTTCACCAAAGTAAAGTCCAACACAAAAGATGGGAGGTCTTTGCCATCTTTTCGAGCAGCCTGTAAAAAGGAACTTCACCGAAGCCTTTCCACAGGCAGCTATTTCCTTTTTATTAATCACCATAAATGAAACAAGCCCACACTATATATCCATGTGTGTATATGTGTGTGTTTAAAATCCAACTGAATTTATATACCTGAGATAAACATGACACAGCAACTGTGCAAGGAAAGGATTTAAGAAAAGATTCTCAAGAAAATATTAACCAAAAGGAAAGTGGTGTAGAATACTAATATCCAACAAAATATGCAGCCTTTATTCTATACCTACTGTGTTTAGAGTCCTATCATAGGCCTGTGGGGTAATATGGGAGAGGCAGAAATATGACATCTGTCCGAGGGAACGATAATTAGGGCACTGATCACACAGCTCTAAATAATTGAACAAGTGTTTGTTCAGTAATTCTGTGTAAACCAAATGAGATATTTTTAAGAAGGGAGTGAGGGAGTGGAACATACTTGGAATTCTAATAATAATGATCGTTCATTGTTCAATGTAGTCATTGCTTTCCAAAGATACTCCCCTATGAACCAGGCCAGGTATTTGTGCCTTTATTCAGTCTTGTCTGTGGTAAAGACTCCAGGCTGGCTCTGTGACTCATTTTTAATAAATGGGATGTGGAAGAATATGCAGTATGCCAAATCTGAGCCTAAGCCTCGTGACGACTGGGAAGCTCTGCCTTTGAATTGGGGAGAGAAGCCGACATGTAGTGAGTACAGCCGTCCTGCTGTAGAGACCATGTGGAGAAGATGGCTTGAGACTAAAAGGAGAGGAGCGAGGCCCAGCTTCACAGCTGAGCCCAGCCTTCCAGCTGTCTCCACCAAGTTGCCAGACTAGACCATTCTAGCCAGTCAAACCCTACATGACTACAATTCCTGCCAACATCGCATGCTGCAGAAAAACTGCCCAGCAGACCCACAGATGACTGATCAGCTCATAGAATCATGGGAGATAATAAAACGCTTGCCATTTTAAACCCTAAAGTTTCGGGGGTAGTTTGTTAAAGTTATAGATAATACTTTCAATGTGTGCCAGACACCTGTGCTTGCTAGAAAGTTTCATAAATGTTATTTAATCCTTTCAACAATACTTAGAGATGATAGGTGTCATTAACCCCCATTTCACAAAAGAAGTTGAGGTTTGCAAAGAATGTCTGATCGCTAATAAGGTACAGAAGCTGCCTGGAATCCAGGACCCTTCTCGATTATGGTCTCCTTACTCCCAACCATTGCATTATGTGGACAAGTGAAGGAGCTAAAAAGTGAAAAACAAGGCATTTAAGAGCAAATCACAATGCCTGTGTCCCTCCTACTGTGAACCCCCTTTCAGCTTTCCCCCCTTTGTCTTTTTTATCCTGTGCTACTGAGGAGCCAATGCAGCATCTGGAGTGATCAGATAAGTAGGCGGATGATATAAGTTGGGGATTTTATTATAGTTTTGACACATTTCATAACAAGCACTAATCATCTCAGTGTTCAGTTGTCATTTGAGAAAATGTAAATGCTACATCTGCTCGTTGCCTATCTTTTCTTCCAGACAAAAGAACACATGTTCCTCCCAAGGGACTGTGCTTTGTCCCTCACCCTCAGTCACCACTACTGAGCTTTGGGACAGGTGGGGAATGGCTAGATTATGGGTTTTGCTCTCTACTGTTACCCAGGCAAGCCTCCAGGACTCTTTTGGTCCCATAAGCATTAGCAGTCATTAGTTCCCACCTCAGTTTCATATACTATAACACAAAGGTACACAGAGGAGGTTTCATCAAAAGCCACTCCAGAGCTCTCTGAACTTCAAGACCCTCTCGGGTCTCCTTTCTAGCCACAGAGAGATTTGTAGACTCCTGAATGTGGCGACTTGAGTCCTACCATAGTCTAGGAGTGCTTAGAACAGACAGAATCTGTTCAGACAGAACAAGAACAGACAGAATCTGTTCAGACAGAACATGATCCAGCAAATCAATAGTCAACTATTCAGCACCACGGACAGCTCCGCAAGCCTATTTTTGGGGGCAGCAAAGACTGTCGCACGAGAGAAAAGAGTTGGAATGATCTTAAAGACCAGTTAGCCCAAACTCCTCACTTTTCGTGGGAAGGAGTCCAGGAACAGAGAGAAGTGACTTGTCCAAGGTCACCCAAGAAGTCAGCAGCGAGCCAGGGGGGGGGTCAGTACCCCATTTCCTCATACCTCTTCATAGTCCTCAGATACGTGGTCACTGTGACTTATTAGTGGTTCTGCCAGAGTTTAAATCAAGGCCTCCATTCTCAGCAGCATGGGTGGAGCTAGAAGGGATCATGCTCAGTGAAATAACCCAGAAGGAAAAAGAAAAAAAAATGGTATCACTGATTGGAGGACTATAAGAGAGCCAAACAAGAAATCAGAAGGAGAAAATAGCACACAAAACATAACAAAAGCAAAAATTAGCAGGCAACCACAAATAAGAGACATTCTACAGGGGAGGGGGAGGAAGAGAGACCAAAATAGAGGAGAAAAGCTCACAAGGTACTATGGTGATGGTTCATGGGTGTCTTGGTGGTGGGTAACCTATGGGGATACACAGCAATGTAAAGGATATAAATTTTATATACATATATATATATATATATACACATATATATATATAAAATAAAATAAAAGTAAATCAAGGCCTCCAAAATTTCAATCTCTTTCCCTTGGGAATGACAAAAGATGAAAAGAAAAAAGGAGAAGTATAATGTAACAGAAAGAGCACCTGGCCCTGGTGGGAAGGTATGTGATTTGGCTTCTAACTGCATTTCTTCACAGGAATTTCCTACTTCCCAAGGTGATACGGCCTTTCAGAAACAATTTAGTTACCATGACAACATCATTTCAGGTTTCATCTCCATGGCAATTCATTGGAGTCTTTCACCTTTCTGGTAAGTACACATGTGACTGCCCATATGAACACTGCAGGAAAATTAATACACTATCACATTATTTAGAAGTGGATTTTGTTTGACTCTTAAGTCCACAGCAAGGAGCATAACAAGGTAGGTTTTGAGGTGGACAGAGCCTGTGGCATCAAGTCCCCCAAGCAGTCTTTGAGGGAAACGTCTATCTTCTCACTACCATTGCAAAACTCTCCTAATCATTTTTTTTTTAAGATTTATTCACTTATGCATACGAGAACTGGCATGTAGGCCAGAGGTGCGGGAGTGAGAGGATTCACCAGAGACAAAGTAGGGAGCAGAACAGGCAGATCTGCTGAAATAAACTGCTGAGGGACAGTGGGTGAGACAGGAGAGGTCTGCTGTGCCACGTGGGTCAGTTCCCTGGGCCAGGACGAACTTATGGCTATAGCTTGATAGTGTTGAGACTTTAACCTCTGTGCCACCTGGCAGGCCCAAAATCTCTCCTAATGTTTACAGACCAGGGTGTCTTAAGCACACCCTGATCCTTTTCTGCATTCTCCCATGTTCCCCACCATGGCAAAGTCTCAGCGTTATCGCTGTTGGGAAGAAGCACTGGGAGAAGGAGAGAGGAGGATGCGCCTTCTGCAGGATCCCAGGAGTGCCTCCCTCCTGCTTCTCTGCATCCCAGTTTGGGGGACCCCGGGAGCTATTTCCATCTTTTGTGACAGGCCTTGCTTGCCTGATCTGTGGGACTGTAAGCATTTCCTTCTATGTGACCTAATTTGCCATCCATTTTCCAGTAAATTTTCTTGGTTTCTAACCCACTGAGGGCATCCCTTTTTTTTTTTTCCAGTGATGCTATAGATTTTTTTTTAACATCTTCCCTGATGTTTATAATGATGTGTACCTGGCTGGACTATTTAGTCTTCTGTCTATACCTAACCCTCTCTTTCGCTCTCAATTTTTAGTGTTTATAACAACAACTCACTTGTCAATTGATAGTCTTGTCTAGTGATGACGGAAGGTCACTTCTTTCATCACCCTCATCATCATCATCAGTAGTAGTACTACTGGTTTCCCGACTGCACCAAAGCAAAGTGAGAAGTGCTAACAAAAGTGTCCCTCCAACATCTGAAACAATGAAGCAGAAAAATCAAGGCATTGCTTCATTCAAAATTTCAATTAAAAGTACAAAATGGGCCCTCTCTGGTGGCGCAAGGGATTAAGTCTCAGCACTATAAAGCTACCCACAGCCACTGCAGCACAAGTTCAATCCCCAGCCAGGAAGCTTCCCACATGGTGCAGCAAACCTCTCCTGTCTCGCCCGCTGCTCCCCTCAGCAGTGTATTTCAGTCACGCTGCCTGTTCTGCTCCCACTCTGTTTTTGGTGAATACTTTCACCCCCCCCCACACACCTCTGGCCTACACCCCAGTTCTTGTATGCATACATAAATAAATCTTCTTTAAAAAATACAAAATGTACCAGATATTTACCTTCCAAATATCTTTTGAATTCAGATAGACTTGAATTTAACTGTGGTTACATTAATTATTAGCTGTGGTTTTAAATGAGTGACTTGGGCAGTTTGAACCTTGTTTTGTTAAGCAGAAATGACAACATCTGCCTTGCAGAAATTACTAGATATTAGTTATGAGCAAAATTAGAAAGGATTGTGAGATAAAGCATGAAAAGTGCTTTACACCATTCCTCCCACATGGGAGAGCTTCTCTAAATTTCAAGTATGCTTATTAGCATTTAAAGGGGAATCATTCCCATGGAATTTTATTTGCATCTTACTGAAAACAGAGGAGGCTGAAGACACTTTCCTCCTCATGTTTTGTTCATTTGATTCATGTCTTTGACCCCTGGGATTCATGAAGCCCCTGGAGAGCAGGGTTTATGTCTTCAATTCAGTTAAGATTAATGGAATCCCTACGCTGAATAAAGCATCTTGCTGGGTGCTGTAGAAAATGGAACACAGGGAAGACAGTCTGGTCCTCGAGCAGTGGAGTGAGGGATACAGGTAGGACAACAGAACCATAAGCCAGTGCAGAGTGAGGCCATGCCTTGCGCAGAGACAGCAGAGCCTACGGCAAAGAGTGTGAGCTCAGAAACCAGATTGCCTGGCTGTGGAACCCAGCTCCACTTACGGAGAAATGTCTTACCCTTGCTGAGCTTCCGTTTCTTCAAATGTAAAATAAGGATGTTAATAGAAGCCACCTTGCTTAGGGGAGTTAATACATGAAAAGATCCTAGTACATAGAAGGGCTCACTAAGCCTTAGCTGTTTTTACAGAAAAGTGCAAAGATTGTATGGTAAGCATGTGTGGTAGAACCAATTATAATTCTGTATAATTCATGAATGAGGTTGCACTTGAGGCTGACTTCGGAGACACGTATTTCTTGTGGAGGGGAGAGAAATATTGCAAGGGGAAACAGCAGAAGGAGCAAAAGCATGGGATATAAACTCTGCAGTGTTTTCAGGGTATAGCTTGGGGACTGGATCACAGGAATAGAGAGAGCTACTAGGAAATAGGTTGGCATTGAGTTCAGGAGAGCTTCTAGAAGGTCTTGAACAGTGGCTCAAGATTTGTTTGTTTTTTTAATTTTTTAAATTTTTTAAAAAGATTTACTTATTTATGCATACAAGCTGGGGTACAGGCCAGAGGCGTGGGGCAGGGAGAGGGTTCACCAGAGACCGAGTGGGGAGCAGAACAGGCAGGTCTACTGCAATACACTGCTGAGGGGAGCAGCAGGTGAGGCAGGAAAGGTCTGCCACGCCATGTGGGAATCTCCCTGGCCTGGTGTCGAACCTGCATCGCCACTGCCAACAGCTCCAGAGTGCAGCACTTAGCCGCTGTGCCACCAGGGAGGCCCGGCTCAAGCATTTGGACAGTTCTGCAGGCAAGACCCTCCATTACAGGGTAACTGGGAGGGGAGTGACATAATGCCCCTGAGTTTTGGGCAAATTGCCTTGTGACAGTGAAGGAGGGATCAGGAAGGGGGAAATAGGTCCAGAGACCATTAGGTGGCTCCAGCACAGCTCAGGCAATAAGCTCAAGGGTTTAAACCAGGGAAGCGAGCAGGAGGGGAGAGTCAGACATGGTTTCTGCTGGGTTGCAGGGAAGATGGCGATAGCCAGGCCCTTGCAGAAAGGGCTACAGGGAGGGGCCTTCTAGAGCTTGGGACAAGTGGCATGTGCCAGTGTAGACACCTGTAGTCCCCAGCTGCTGTTCCTCTCCAGTCCTCACAAAGCCCCACGGAACAAACTGCACAACTCAGGGAGTCCCCGTGGGTAAGGAACCAGGGGAAGAAGAACTCTGTGCCAGATCTAGCCTCTTCCTCTCCTTCCTTGGGCAAAAACAGGACTGTAACCATCCCTTCCTGTTTCTGAACCATTAGAGAAAAAAATGCCCCCGCCTTATAGCCCAGCACTGCCCTCCCACTCCCCCTCCCACAGACTGTGACTTGTTCCCACATGCCCATTCAAAGCCCTCCCTGTGGGCACTGCTGGGCATCTGCTACCATCACTGTATCACAGCAAGTATCCAACACCTGCTGTGGGCAGAGTGCCATGTCAAGGTCGTCCACCACGTGGAATCTTGACACTAAACTCAGGAGGTGGCCTCTGTGAGTCCCATTTGACAGATGAGCAGAGTGTGGCTTGCGGCACGTGGTCAGCTCGGGCACTTGCGCAAACAGCAGCTTCTGTAAAGTCCTAGCTCAGTCCATTCCCTCCGCCGGCCGCCCCCACAGAGCCCCTGCGGACCATCACAGGGTCTGCAGGACACAAGCAGCGAGCAGGGATACGCCTATTGTCAGGCAGCCCCAGGACGCAGACGCCATCCAGTCATGGGGCTCGTTTCCACCCCCGGACGTTTGGATGTCTTGATCTGGGGGTGCAATCTGGGCAGCAGTACTTCTAAAGCACCTCCAGGTAACTCTCACAAGCTGCCATGGTTGAAAATTGTTGTCCTAAGGGCCGGCCTTGCCATGAGAGCACCTTGCCAACACCGGGCCTCGCCACTCCTCAGACTTGCTCCGATGCCTCTGCCGGCGGCTCCTGGGGAGCAGGCAGCTCTGCACATGGAGGCCCCCTTGACATGGTGCCCCCATCCTCTGCCTCTCCCTGTCCCTTGTCCTGACCCAGATCGTTCTCGCCTCCCTACCCAGGCACCCAGAACCTTCTTACGGCCCACAGTCCCCACCCCACGAAGGGCCACTAGCTGCTCTCCCAGCAAGGCCCCCCCCCAGATCCCCAGCTCCGCCCCTTCCACCTTGACAGGCCCCTGGGAGCCAGGCAGGGAGGCGGCTGCTTTCAGCAGAAGAGGGTGGTGGCCTCTTTCCTGCCCTCCCCCCTGAGGGCGAAGCTTCAAGAACAGAGAGAGGCAGAGCCCAGGGCCCAGCTTTGAGGAAAGGTCACCCTTACATGGTGGAAGGGCAGAGGACAGTGTCCAGGGTCAGGAGGGAGCACCCAAGGCGGCCGCCACCTGCACTTTTCATTTTCCCGGGAGACGCTGAGATGTGACAGGCGCTGGCCGGCTGTGTCCCTGGGGCTCCAGCGGGAGGGGGCGGGGAGCGGCCTGCTGGGCCTCCTGCGCTTCTCCTACCACCCTCGCCTTCTTCCTTCTCCCTCCATCCTCTCTTCCCTCTCCTCTTCCTTCTTGATTATCTCCTTTCCCCTTGTTTTCACTCCCTCTCTCCTGTCTCTGCTCTCAATCTCTGGCCAGTTAGGATGTGGAGATGTCTTTGCAGAATGCCCGGATTTTTAGCCAACATGGAGGGGGAGTCTGGCAATGGCGATGGACTCCTGCCCACCGGATGTGTAGTCAGCCGCGCCCAGGTCCCAGTTCCGGGCTTTCTGCCCAGACATTCCCTGGAAAGCTCCAGAGAAACCTGGGTCTGTAACCAACCTGCAAGCTGCTCCTAGAACCCACACCCTCTGGCTGGTGCTGGTACCCAAAAAGAAACATTAGAGGCCTAGAGGAGGCACCCCTGGGTCCCCCATGCGCATGGTTGTTTCCATCGTCACGTTATTAGCGTCTTGGAGGCAAAGTTGTCTTCAGCTCAGCAGCCTCTTCCGTAGCCAGCACCCACAGGGCACAGCGCACAGATGCTGGGCTTGCAGCTCGCCGCTGCCACCCTGTAGCTCAGGATGCGACCTGAGCCTGTACCTGGCTTTGGGGCCTCAGGTACATCCTCAGTGAAGAGGCGAGGTGGGGGGAATGATAGATTCTGTCTTAAAAGGCTGCCTTGAGGGTGATCGCAGGCCACGCCCTCCAGGCGAGGAGCACAGAGAGCCTGGAAAAAAGCGGCTCTTGTTACCTTGTGATGGAACCAGCTCCCTGCGGCATCAAAAGAAAAGTTGAGGCCCCTGGCAGTAGAGGGTAGCTGTGGAGGAGCTCTGCCCGCGCTGGGTGTGGGTAACTGTGGTAACTCCCAGGGCTACTGACAACCTCTGATGTTGTCTTTGGCTCTCCCAAGGCGGTCGAATTGGGGGTTAGGGGCTACTTCCATCTCTCTCTCCTTTTCCCTCTCCCTCTTTCTCACACGGTAACAATCTTATAAAAGTTCGTTTTCTGATTCTCTTGCTTTTTTTTTCTTTGAAAATTCTAGAATGTTCCCCATGGTTAGACTCTCCCTGCCCATGGGTGGGAGTGTGTCCATCACAGATGCCTAGATGGTGTGGTGTAGAGCTGAAGTAAGAGGCACCTGAGAGGCTGGACGCTTGCCCTGCCTGGCCTGAGCTGGGGTCCAGCATTCTGATGTCCCACAGATCTGGTTTGGTGACAAGATTGACAGGCTTGATTGACAAGAGAGACTCATGAAGTGCACTCAAGGACACTACCCCGAAACTACTGCCTTTGTGTGGCGTGTGTGTGCATGTGCATCTGCCTTTCCTCCAACTTGGAAAACCGCTGGGGGCCACTTTTGTCTGTGCCCAACACTTCTGCCTCACTCTTTCCCTCTGCCCTCCCCAATACTCAAGGCTGAGTGGGGGCCTAGGGAGAGAGCTAAGTTCCAGCAAGCAAATGGGAGGATTAGTGGACACTGTGACATAAGCCTTCCCTCTGTCCCTCCAAGGGACACTTGCTAGTGGGAGCACACTGGCCTCGAAAAACCATCCCTGATTCAGAGGAAAGGAAATGGAGGGGGCCTTGACCTGGTCCCTGAGACCCCTCAAACCAGCTAGTGACCCCAGGGCTAGTGACCCTGAGAAGCAGTGCAATACCCTTGGTTTCCGGGGCTGCAGGCCAAGGTTAACTCCAGCCCAGCTGTCCCCTCGGTCCCTGGGCCTGGCCCAGTGCCTGGCGCTCAGCAGATTTGATACACTCCAAGTGAAGAATGAAGTTCATTGATCCTGAGCCTTAGTTTTCTCTTCTAAAAACAGGCAAACAGGAAAAGATCTGCTCTTACTCACAGTTGTTACAGAACTTGAATAAGACCGTGTGAAGACAGGATCACACAGGCTGACTTGAATCCCAGGTTGTTCCTTCCTAGCGTGGGACCTCAGGCAGCTTCTTTGACCCTCAGTTTCCTTATCTGTAAAATCGGAGTAATAATGAACTTTCCTCATGAAGGTGGGCACTCAGTGCTTGGCAAATTAGGCACTTCATAAATGATTATTGTGCTTTGAGATCCATAAGATGCTTTGCAAATATGAATGCCTATTTTTCTGCCCAGGGAAACCATTTCAGAGAACCAAATATATTTTGCTGGGAAGGAGTTCATGCAATAAACAGAAATAGCTGTCATAACAATTACCTTTATTGACTATGACAGGCCAGGTTTGATGCTGGCTACTTTGCATACATCATCTCGTCGGAGCTATGGGTTCTGTTGATTCCATTTTATAAATGAGCAAACGGAGCCACAGAAAAGTTACTTCCCTAGAGTCACAGAACTAGGAAGCAGCATTTGTAGCCAGGATTTCCAAGACCTGGGTCCCAAGTCTTTTCTTCTGAAGTCAGGAGCCCTGAAGATTGGACCCTGCTTCCTGGGCAGGGCCTTGGGGACAGCGCTCTCTGCCTAAGTGGAGTGGGGAGCGCTCCAGAGCCAGGCCCCTTCTCCAATCTCCACAACGCCCCAGGCTCAGGATTCTCATCCAGCCTCCCAGGAGCATTGCGCCTCATCTCTGATTCTTACATAATTTGTAACTCCATGTTTCCACCCCCGCCCTGGCGGTTTATATAGGTTTATATAAGGCGGCTCAGTAAATGCACCGCAGGACACTGGCTCTTTCTTCGGGAAGAACTTAGATGGGCTACAAATAGGGTCTCACCCATCACCCTTTCCTGGGACCCCCATATGCTGATTTCCTCCCCGAGGCTTGAGCCTGCCTTTGAGTGTGCCTGCGTGGGTTAACACACACCCATGCTCATGTGCCCACAAGTGTGCACGTGTGTGCAGACGTACATGTGGGTGCACAAGTTGAGGCTAGAGGTCATCGACTGGAAAAGATCCATAAATTTCCTGGCTCCTGAGGCCTCCTGGGCAGTGACAGTCATTATCATCAGATGTGTCCCCTTACCCTTAACACCCCCACCCTGCCATCCCAGTGCCCAGTGCCTGACTTAGGAGGGTTTATCCAGTTAGGCCTGGCTAGGGGCTAAGAGACTCTGTAAAGTGTCTCTGGGATGAAACACCCAATGTGGGGAATGCTCCGTGGAGAACAGTTTGGTGCAACTCACAGTCGCTCTGGTCTTGGGGGAGCAGCCTTGGATGACCTGGGCCACCTACATATCTGGCTTCAGGCTGCACAGGTTTCTGGGTGGCCCAAAGCCATGGGCCCTGCAGCTGTGACAGTGGCAGACAGTCTCATAGAGCCCCAAATGACCTGCAAATGTTTCAAAAGGAACATGGTCTTAGACACTGTTTTGTCACCGACCAAGAAACTGAACACCTTGAGAACTTTCCTCTAATACAATGGATCTGCCACTGTGACTGGGGCAAGAGGAGGGGACTCAAGGTTTAAATTTCCTCAATTTGCTGAAAAAGGAAAGCCTCGGTGAGGAAGCTTTACAGGATCTGCTCACTATAAAGAAGAATAGGGACAGTGAAGATGTCTGTGTGCTAAGAGACCTGATTGGGCCTCCATTTGTGACTTGTGCAGCCACAGGCACACTCGTGGGCACGTGTGCATGGGTGTGTGTTAACCCACACAGGCATACCCAAAGACTGGCTCAAGCCTTGGAGAAGAAAACAACCTATTTCCCAGAAGTGTGAAGGGTGAGATCCAATTTGTAGATCTCCACTTTTGCTAAGAAACAAACACAGAGCTAGTGCCCGAGATGTGAAATGGCGTTAACTTTGCTTCTCTTTCCAAAGCCAAATAAGGTTTCAGCCATCTTCACTCTTCTCCACTTCTACTTCTCTTTGCCACCTATGGCGAAAGAGAAGAGAGGGAGAAATCCATCAGCACCCTCTCCCCAAAGCCTCCAAGTACCAAGTACCAAGCCTGGTGGGGCTGGCATAAGGATTAAGAGAGTCTGCATAAGCCACAAAGCCCAGCCTTCTCTCCTCCAGTACCCCCATCTCTCAGCATCAGCTCCCCCAACCCCCACTTGCAGCTATCAGAGCCACTCCCTGTACTTGCCTAGTGTCCAGGTTCTTACTGCTTTCAGGACATTGTACACCCACAGGAGGTTGGGGTTCTGGGCAGCAGAGGACACCTCATAATGGGAGTTTCCAAATTCCCCAACGCAGCTGCATTAGGAGGCCATTTTCTCCATTTTAAATATCCAGAGTAATCCACACCAGAAAGCCGTC
Organism: Scalopus aquaticus; assembly: GCA_004024925.1. NCBI lineage: Eukaryota > Metazoa > Chordata > Mammalia > Eulipotyphla > Talpidae > Scalopus > Scalopus aquaticus. The sequence continues at coordinate 131,062 of PVIJ01003493.1, forward strand.
TCCCAGGCATACATCCCTCCGGCTAGGATGCAGCAAAGGCACTTCTTGGGAATCTCCATACCTACCCTCTGAAAAGCAGGGTCAAAACCAGCGCTTAGGGATTTCTGCCCTATAACTGAAATTGTAACTGGATCTCTCCTGTCCTCATTCCCAGTTAAATTTTATTTGTTCATTGATTTCACTATTTTCTCCCTTATGGACTGAAGTCACTGATATTTGTTTCATCCCAGAGAATAAATTCAAATGTCCCCATGATTTAGTTAATCTCTCCAACTGCCTGGCAGGACAAAGAAAATGGTTCCTTTCCCCTTTCCGCTGCACACGGCCTTGGAGTGCAGCTTCGCGAGGCCACGAATTGACCCAATGGGGTTTCAGCGCTGCCAGGGGATCGGAGTGCTTGCTGCCGGGATACACGCAGACCTTTTTCTTGTTCCCATGCGCGCGCGCGCGCGCGCACACACGCACACACACACACACAAACACACACACACAGCCAAGAGTGAGAAGTCGCCACACACACACACACACACACACAGCCAAGAGTGAGAAGTCGCCACACACACACACACACACACACACACACACACACACACACAGCCAAGAGTGAGAAGTCGCCAGAAGACCGACGGCTGCAATTTTATTACAAGATTTTTTCCCAAAGGTAAAATCAGGTCAACAAAGCGTATTCTTCAGCAACTCCCCGCCCCCCACCTTGTAACTCGCCCCAACCCCACCCTCAGACACACACACACAACTCCCTCGCGAGTGACCTCAGCTCCAAGTTACATCCCACAGCCACTCCCTCCCTGGCCCGAACTTCTTTTTAAAAAAACCGTTAAGAACTCCCAGCCTCTACCCTCCCGCCACCCCGCAACGCAGAAGCGCACGCTGACAGCGCCGGACGAGGAAGTCCCTTCTGGCGTGGCCGCAGGGAGTCCCGCAGGGTCCCCAGATCCCGGCGCCCCAGGCACTTCGTTGCCGCTTGCTCTGTCCACCTTGAGGGGGTGGCAGAACCCGGGGTGGGGACGAGGGTCCTGGTCCCTACTGCGTCTCCTTCCGGCCGGGCTGTGAGGGGGCCGCGGCGGCGCTCAGTACAGCCCCAGGATGGCGGCGCCCACGTCCTTGGAGGGCCGGCGCTCCTGCATCAGAAAGTTGATCATGCTCTCCGACTTGATGAGCAGGTTGCAGCCCAGGAAGAAAACGCCGAAGACCACGGTGAGCGACAGCACGCAGAGCACCGCGATCTGCGCCACGCGCGACACCCACAGGCTGCGCTCGTCGGGCGCCAGCCCAGCCGGGACCCCGTCGCTGGCTGCCAGCGGCGCGCCTCCCGGGCAGCAGCCCAGCCACGTGCCCAGTCCGTGGCTGCGGTTCCCCAAGGCGGCCCCGCCGCCGCTGCCCAAGCCGCCCGCCGCCTCCAGGCCGCTGTGGTTCAGGAAGGTCGCGTTCATCCTGGCGGGGTGCGCGGGGTCTCGGCGCGCGGTCCGGGACGCACAGGGAGGCTCCGCGCCGGTGCTCTCGGAGACGCTCGGGTCTACCTGTTAGTGGGGAGAAGAGGAAGACAGGAGGCTGTCCCCGCGCTGGCACCCCCTCGGGCCGCTAGTCTGTGCCCCGGGGGGGAAACTGCGGGCTGGAGCCCCGAGCAACAGGCGGCGCGGGAGCTGGAAGCCGGGAGCAGCGCGCGCGCCGCGGTTGCGGGCTGAGCAGGCTGCGGGTCCCGCCGCCCCTCCCCTAGCAACGGCCCCGCCCCCTCCCACCCCCACTGCCAACTCCTCCCCGCGGTGCCCCGGCTTCGCCCCTATGGCACCCCGCGGCGAGTGCAGTCCCCCAGAGCCTCAAGGCTAGAAGGGGTCGGGAGATCCGGGCAGCTCCGCCCTCGGGCAGGCGATGCCCGACGCCCTCAGGGCAGCCACGGACTGTTCTGGCTGGAAAATCCCTCTCCCCAAGGCACCGATTCCGGGATCCGGTGTTCTTAGTTAAATTCTTCCTAAAGCCTGCTCCTAAATCTCTTCTTGGCTCTTTATTTAAGTCCTATTAAGTCTTCTTAGATACCAGAGGAGTAGCTGTGACCCCCCCAGGGCTGCCTTCTCTTTCCCCTCTGCGTAGCCTTGGTCCTGGAGGGCCCCAAGCTCTCGCGCCGCCCCTACCCGCGCCTCGCAGGTTCCCCCTCCCCCACCCCAGGACGGCTGTGGGTGAGGAGAGCTCTCTGACTCCTTCCCCCTTCCCCCCTCGTCCTTACCCCATTCCACTTGATTTTCTTTTCTCTATTTAAAAATAACACATTGGGTTCTTTTTTCCTTTCCTTTTTTCAAAAGTGTATGTTACAGACTAGTTAGAAAATAGGCTTAGCAAAATGGGGAAAAAGTAAAACCTTATAATCTTACCACTCTCAGAGGGTCGGAGTTGCCCCCTTGGTGCAGAATCTTCCGGACCTTTCCCGTGCGTCTGTCTCTATGCCTGTGTATTCAAAATAGGGGCGTGCTGTTCATACCGACTGCTTTGTACATGCTGCTTTGCAACCTTTTGTCATTTAACAGTGTATCGCTTGGTAGTGATGAATATTCATCTACAACTGTGGTTTTGAATTGCTTGGAAGACTTGTTAAAACCCAGATTGCTGGGCCCAGCCCAGAGTTTCTGAATTGGGTCTGGGCTAGTGCCCCCACAGTGACTTCATCCTGCTCTCGGGGAGCTGCACTTTAAGAAATACTGATCTGCCACGTCCTCTCTGGCAAAGAAATAGTGTTTCAAGGTACAGGCTACAGTTTACTTAACCAAGGTCTTTATTTCAGGATATTTGAATTGTTTCCTTTTTTTTTTTTTTGGCACCAGAGACTATATTACCATAAAGAGCCTTGAAACACAGACATTGTGCAGAAACTGTAATTTTTAACTTAGATTTTATTTTGGAAAAGGACCTACAGAATACAAAAATTCATCCTACCAAATTGTCCTCCAGAAATGTACCAGCTTATACTCCAGCCCTGGGGGGAGGGACACACCCATCTTGGTTATTATCATTTTTTTCAATATATTTGCCTGAGTTTATGGAGTGGGAGATGATTTAGCATCCTTGTGCTTATTTGCATTCTTTGATTGTTGTGGGGAAGGAAGGAAGCATCTAGAGATCTTTGTAGCAGTCCAGGCAAGAGATGGTGGCAGAAAGCTTGGAGTCCAGGGATGACAGTGGAGCAGAGAGACAAGTGGCTGGAAAGGCCTGTGAATTGGA